>WNWK01004551.1:0-110165 GCA_009830355.1 Cherax destructor | reverse complement strand
AGCATCAACATACTGTAATTTGAAATAAATTCTACAACTAGATTAAACTCAACCAATTTCTCTTGTATTGTCTTTTAATAGTATGTATAACCATTTAATAATTTAAATAATACAGAACTAGAATAAACTCAATCAATTTCTTTAGCATTAAGTACTTAGTGAATAAGTCTCTAGAATAAACTGCCCCTAATGTCATGGCATGCCAGTGGCTCTCCTTGCATTACAGTTTTATAATTGTTTTATAATTGTAACTACCAATAACATTGTACACTTGTAACATGCATTGAAATAAAAATTATTATATTATTATTATTATTATATATATATAACAGTAGAACGTCATTTAGCACGATAGTTACGTTCCTGAAAAGTCGTGTTAGATAATTTCGTCTTAAATAATTAACAGAACTTATGGGAAAAATAGGGTTACGTGTTTGAGAGTCCCCAAAAAGCCAAACAAGTTTTTTTAGACCAACATATCTTGCAAAAATTGAAGGCGAATATGTAATTTTAGTTCATTGTCATGATCTATTACTGCTTAAGACTACAAATGCAATAGAAATAATAGTATTTCTTACCTTAAATTGTGGGTAATGATGTTTGTGGATGGTAGTGAAGAGTGGATATGGATGGTGTGGCCCTACTGGGCTGAGGTGGATGCTTGTTGGTTGTCGGTAGAAGTGGATGGTAGAGTATACAGTGGACCCGACTTACGTTGTTATCACCTTACGTTATTTCGATATCCGTTACTTATAACGTAAGAAATTTGTTGACATCCGATGTTTGCTTCGTCTTACGCACTTCGTACCGGACCTGTCCGCGGGCCCAGCTGACGCGCACTCCAGGGAGCGTCAGTGCTAGTGTTTACAAGCGGAGCGACCACCCACCCACACCCACGCATTCATACCAGTATATTGTCATTATTCCACTGTTTTTAGTGCTTGCAACTGCTAAATAAGCTACCATGGGTCCAAGGAAAGATCCTAGTGCTAAGCCTGTGGCAAGAGGAACAGAAATATATGTACGATAGAAAGTGAAGAAGGAGATAATAGAAAATATGAAAGTGGAGTGCGTATCAGTGAGCTGGCCAGGCTGTATGGTAAACCCTATTCTACCATCTCTACCATTGTGGATAAGAAATATTTAAGTAAAATCAAGGAAGCAGTTGTTGCAAAGGTGCATCTGTGATCACAAAACACAGACCACAAGTGCTGGAAAATGTGGAAAGGTTGTTGTTGGTGTGGATCAACGAGAAACAGTTAGCAGGAGATACTGTTTCGGAGGGAATAATATGTGAAAAAACAAGGCAGTTGCATGATGATCTCCTTAAGAAAATGCCTGCAACGAGTGAAGTGAGCGAATTTAAAGCCAGCAGAGGCTGGTTTCAAAATTTAAGAACGACTGGCATACATAGTGTTGTGAGGCATGGTGAGGGAGCCAGTTGTGACAAAAGTGCGGCTGAAAAATATGTGTCCTGAATTCCAGGAGTACCTAGAGGCTGAACAATTCCTCCCCAACAAGTGTTTAATTGTGATGAAACAGGCCTGTTTTGGAAGAAAATGCCCAACAGGACCTACATTACTCAGGAGGAAAAGGCACAGCCAGGACATAAGCCTATGAAAGACAGGCTAACTTTGATGCTTGTGCCAATGCCAGTGGTGATTGCAAAGTGAAGCCTTTACTGGTGTATCTTTTGAAAATCCCGAGTGTTTGGCAGATGCGGTGTCAGCAAGTCTAACTTGTGTGTGATGTGGAAGTCTAACAAAAGGCTTGGGTCACAAAGGACATTTTCTTAGATTGGTTCAATGAAGTGTTTGGCCCCAGTGTGAAGAAATATCTGATGGAAAATAATTTGCCACTTAAGTGCCTCCTGATAATGGACAATGCTCCTTGTCATCCTCCAAACTTGGTAGAAAATTGTGGAGGAGTTTAAATTCATCAAAGTGAAGTTCTTGCCCCTAATACCACTCCTCTCCTCCAGCCCATGGACCAGCAGGTCATTTCCAACTTTAAAAACTCTATACCAAAGCAATGTTTCAAAAGTGCTTTGATGTGACCACAGACATGAACATAACCCTAAGAGAATTTTGGAAAAACATTTCCATATGCTGCATTGTGTACACCTTATAGGTAAGGCTTGGGAGGGAGTGACTACCAGGACTTTGAACTCTGCCTGGAGAAAATTGTGGCCAGACTGTGTCCTAGAGAGGGATTTTGAAGGTTTTGGGGCTGAGCCTCAGAACCCTGAGCCTGAGCCTGAGCCTGTTTTGGAAGAAATTGTGGAATTGGGCAAGTCTTTGGGGTTAGAGGTGAGTGGTGAGGATGTGGAACAGTTGGTGGAGGAGCACAAGGAAGAGCTAACCACTGAAGATCTGCAAGAGCTTCAACAGCAACTGGAACAAGAAAGCAGAGGTCAGGACAATGGTTCAGAGGAGGAGGAGGAGGTGGAACAAAAATGGAAGAATGTGCCTTCTTCAAGGATTAGGAGATCTGTGCCAAATGGAGTGATGTGCAAGCATTTATGGATGAATATCACCCTAACCATGCTGTTGCAGGCCATGCTGGCAACCTGTACAATGACACTGTGGTGTCCCACTTCAGGGATGTTTTAAAGAATCGCCAGACACAGATCTCCCTGGACAAATTTGTTGTTAGAAAGAGGTCCAGTGACTCTCAAGCTGGTCCTAGTGGCATTCAAAGAAAAGGAAGTAACCCCAGAAAAGGACTTGGTACCTGCAGTGTTAATGGAAGGGGATTCCCCTTCCAAACACTAGCATACTACTCCACCTTCTCCCCTCCTCACTTCCTCCACACATCAACAACTCTTCAATAAATGTAAGTGACATGTTATTGTACAATAGTATGTATTTGCATGTGTATTTATGTATTCTTTATTCAATTATTTATTATTTAATGTCCAAAAGTTCTAAAAAATATTTTATTTAACTACTTTTGGAAGTCTTGGACGGATTAAATTTATTTCCATTATTTCTTATGGGGAAAATTGATTCGTGTTACGTTTGTTTCGTCTTAAGAAATGACCTCTCTGACGGATTAAAAACGTAAGTCGAGGTACCACTGTATATAGAAGTCCTATAAATACTTTTTTTAAAGTTTAATTGATAAAGTATGCACAGTAAGTTGAGAATTATCACTTTTTCACTGATGGGAAGCTCTTCACAGTTACTTTTGTGCTTTGGGGCCATTATTATGCAAAATTAAGAGGTATTTTGGGGCCACAGTAAACCGTAGATAACTGAAACCGCAGATACTGAATCAGTGGATACGGGGATTCTAATATACAGTGGTACCCCGACTTACGATGGTCCACAAACTCACCCTTTTATGTAAGTTTATTTTTTTAAATGCTTTTGTAAGTGTAATTTTGGGGGTCTAAAAGGACTAGTCTATTTTACATAATTTCTTATGGAGATAAATTCGTTTGGTAATGGCACTTGAACAGCATTCTGGAATGAAAAAATATCGTAAGTCGGGGTACCACTGTATATATATATATATATATCAGTGGTACCTAGTTACGATGGTCCCCAAAATCCCCCTTTTTATGTAAGTTTATTTTTTAAATGCTTTTGTAAGTATTTTTTTGGGGGTGTAAAGGACTAGTCTATTTTACATTATTCCTTATGGGGATAAATTCGTTTGTAATGGCACTTGAACAGCTTCTCGAACGAAAAATATCTAACTCAGGTACCACTGTATATAAAATACAGTGGTACCTCGACTTACGATATTTTTCATTCCAGAATGCTGTTCAAGTGTCATTACCAAACGAATTTATCTCCTTAAGAAATGTTGTAAAATAGACTAGTCCTTTAGACCCCAAAATTACACTTACAAAAGCATTTAAAAAAATAAACTTACATACAAGGGTGAGTTTGGGGACCATCGTAAGTCGAGGTACCACTGTATATATATATATACACACACATGTATATATCTTTCTTCTTTCAACAAATCGGCCGTTTCCACTCAAACACTGAATGGAACATAGCAAGTAGTACAATACAGACCTGTACAAAGGGTGATGAATGCACCTGTACATCACTGCAGGTAGCCTCGACACCACATCCATGAATAAATGATGAGAGTGCATGGAACTGAGCCATTATGCATATGGCATGTGTTATTTCACTAACTGACCAACCACTCTTTACCAGTTTCTGAAGAAAGAACATTAAATTAATAAATCTACTACATTGAAAAATAAGGTGATTTTTTTAAATATTATTTCTTAATTCTCCTAGAGTACCTACCCAAATCACTATTTATGTGACTCCATACAACTCTTTTCATGTATACTTTTGTATAGCTAGTTAGTAATGGGTTGTACTATTTTGCCAACAGAGTATTTTGCAACAGAGATGATATTATAGCTTCATATGCACATAGTTTTATCATCCCACTACAATATTTGTTGCATAAATGCATGCTAGTGGCCTTCTTTGTAATTAATATTTTATAACATGTAAACCACACATTGCAAGGAAATAAACATTTTCATTTTTAAGTGAAAGGACTGACCAGTACGTGATGCTTGTTATAAAGCCAGGGCTGGTGGGCCAGTATGAGGTTAGTGTGATGAAGATCTTGCAGTTTCTTGGGTGCATAACGGAGACCCTGTAGCCATTCCTCAGGACCACCAACTTCTAAAAAGGCAGTTTTCTGCTCCTCCACCAGGAAGCTGCAGTCGTGGCGACAAGCTGCCTAAAGATACAATGGAAATAAGTCACTTTGACATTTTTGGGTTATCCTGGTGGGTATTTTACAATATGTATACGTACAGTGGTACCCCGTGTTTCGGTCTTTCCGAATATCATTTTTTTCGTGTTTCGAGCGCTTTTTTCGGTTAATGTTTTTCTCGTGTATCGGTCATTTACTCGTGTATCGGTCCATACCAGACCTGTCCGCCTGCCTGCGCTTACGCGCCTCGCCACGCAGGACGCTAGTCTAGCATTGTTTACCATTAAGAGAACAATACCAAGCGCACTCTTTCAAACATTCACAATATATTCCATACCACAGGTGGGGTTCGAACCTGCGGTCAGAGAGTCTCGAAACTCCAGACCGTCGCGTAAGCCACTGGGCCAGCTAGCTTCAATAAGATTCATCCAGCTAGGTATATTTCTACACCATAGGAAGGTTATGCTAACCTATGCTATGCTAACCTTCCTATGGTGTAGAAATATACCTAGTTGGATGAATCTTATTGAAGCTAGCTGGCCCAGTGGCTTATGCGACGGTCTGGAGTTTTGAGACTCTCTGACCGCGGGTTCGAACCCCACCCGTGGTATGGTTTGTTTGCAATCGTGTCATTACGATTTCGTGATTCACAATATATTTGTTGTGTTTATTAGTGGTTTAGTGATTGTCACTGTGAAATAAGTCACCATGGGTCCAAAGAAGCTTCCTAGTGGCACCCCTGTGGTAAAGAAAGTGAGGAACACCATCGAAGTGAAGAAGGAGATTGTAGAAAAATATGAGAGTGGTGTACGTGTGAGTGAGCTTGGCAGGATGTACAACAAAAACCAATCTACTATCACCTCTATCCTGGCAAAGAGAAAAGAAATCAAGGAAGCTAATGTTGCAAAAGGGGTTGATATGTTAACGAAAAATAGATAAAAAATAGTGGATGAGGTTGAGAAGTTGTTGGGGGTGTGGATCAATGAAAAACAGATAGCGAGTGATAGTATTTCCATGGCGATAATTTGTGAAAAGGCAAGGCAGTTGCACGCAGATCTTGTCAAGACAATGCCTGCAACCAGTACTGATGCGAGTGATTTTAAAGCCAGCAGAGGCTGGTTTGAGAGGTTTAAGAAACGTAGTGGCATACACAGTGTTGTGAGGCATGGTGAGGCAGCCAGCTCAGACAAACGAGCAGCTGAAAAATTTGTGCAGGAATTCCAGGGGTTCGTAGACACTGAAAAATTCGAACCCCAACAAGTGTTTAATTGTGATGAAACAGGCCTGTTTTGGAAGAAAATGCCAAACAGGACCTTCATTACTCAGGAGGAAAAGGCACTGCCAGGACACAAGCCTATGAAAGACAGGCTAACTCTCATGATGTGTGCTAATGCCAGTGGTGATTTTAAAGTGAAGCCTTTACTGGTGTATCATGCAGAAAATCCCAGAGCCTTCAAGAAACACAATGTTAACAAGAATAAATTGTGTGTGCATTGGAAGGCTAACACCAAGGCATGGGTCACTAAGGACATTTTCGTGGAATGGTTCACTGGAGTGTTTGGCCCTAGTGTGAAGAAATACCTCCTGGAAAAGAAATTGCCACTCAAGTGCCTCCTGCTACTGGACAATGCTCCTGCTCATCCTCACAGCATGGGAGACTATGTCTGATGAGTTCAGTTTCATCACAGTGAAGTTCTTGCCTCCTAACACCACTCCTCTCATCCAGCTCATGGACCAGCAGATCATTTGTAACTTCAAAAAACTCTACACCAAAGCAGTGTTTGAAAAGTGCTTTCAAGTGACCTCGGACACTGAGTTGACCCTAAGAGAGTTCTGGAAAGATCACTTCAATATCGTCCATTGCATAGGCCTTATAGGTAAGGCTTGGGAGGGAGTGACTTCCAGGACTTTGAACTCTGCTTGGAGACCACTGTGGCCGGATTGTGCTGAAAAGAGGGATTTTGAAGGATTTGAGGCTGACCCTGATGACCCTGTGCCTGTTGTGGAAGGTATTGTGGCATTGGGGAACAGCCTGGGGTTGGAGGTAAGTGGTGAGGATGTGGAAGAGTTGGTGGAGGAGCACAGGGTAGACCTAACCACTGAAGAGCTGAAAGAGCTTCATTAGGAACAGCATCAGATGACAGAAGAGGAAATTGATTCACAGGAGGATGGACAGGGTGAGGTAGTAACTTCTTCAGAGATTAAGGAAATGTGTTCTATGTGTACTAGGTTGTAGACATTTGTTGAAAAACACCACCCTGAGCAAGCTCAAACAAGCCACATCTGCAACTTGTTCAATGACAAAACCTTGTCCCACTTCAGGAAAATGTTAAAGAGGCGCCAGAAACAGAGCACTCTTGACAGTTATTTTTCGAGGCAGGGGTCCAGTGACTCTCAAGCTGGTCCTAGTGGCATTAAAAGAAAAAGAATGGAAGTAACCCCAGATAAGGACTTGTTACCTGAAGTCCTTATGGAGGGGGATTCCCCTTCCAAACACTAACTCCTCCCCCCTGTCCTCCTCCCTATCTTCCAGATGCCAGCAACTCTCTTCAATAAAGGTAAGTAAATGTTATTTATTATTTATTATGTATTTATTAATATGTGTTAATAATGTTGTTTTGTGTATGTAGAAATATAATTAATATCATTTAAATTTATTATTTTTTAATATTTCTGGGTGTCTGGAACGGATTAATTGTATTTACATTATTTCTT
This sequence comes from Cherax destructor, assembly GCA_009830355.1. Taxonomy (NCBI): domain Eukaryota; kingdom Metazoa; phylum Arthropoda; class Malacostraca; order Decapoda; family Parastacidae; genus Cherax; species Cherax destructor. Next base: position 102,749 of record WNWK01004551.1, on the reverse strand, counting down.
ATGGGAAATAAGGTTTCGAGTTTCGAGTTTTTCGTGTTAAGGTCTAGCTCCTGGAACGGATTATGACCGATAGTTGAGGGACCACTGTATATGATAATTGTACTTATATGTACCTGTACCTAAATAAACTTACTATAATACAACCATTGTTTTCAATCTTAAGACTATTGCTCTACTATAAATCTTATTAATTATAAAAATTTTGGCTACCTCTCTTTTGTAATAATGTAAAATAATGAATAATTACAATTCACCACTCTATAACCTGTCTAGTTTTAAGTAGTGTGTAAACATTAGTATTAGTTTGCCTGAAATGTATGTAAACATTAGTATTAGTCTGCCTGAAAAGCTCAGGAATGTTACTGGCTTTTTTGTACTTAACAATATTTTATAACATGTAAATTTCACATTGTATATTATGCAAAGAAATAAAAAATTTAATTTAATTTACAATTTGCCCGTAATTTTAAAGTCAATTAACAGCACATGGGTAACTAAGGTTGCATTTGAACTCTAATCTATAGGTCAAACCATTCCCCACCTCTCACTTGAAGATCACACCGTGATTTTATTGTGCCCCAACATGCCATACAATTTTGACTCACAAAACCATAGTAGCATTATTGCAGGCAAATCACAGAACATACAGGGCTTGAACCTATGGCAAGCTAGGCCTAAAATATACAGGCTAGTGGTTAGCACACTAGCCTGCGAATTTTAGGACTCACTTGCTGTAGGCTTGAACCCCTCTAGTTCTGCAATTTATTTTTCATCACACAGTGCCCCTAACCCTTCTGTATAGACCACTCTGCCTCTAACCCTTCTGTATAGACCACTCTGCCTCTAACCCTTCTGTATAGACCACTCTGCCTCTAACCCTTCTGTATAGACCACTCTGCCTCTAACCCTTCTGTATAGACCACTCTGCCTCTAACCCTTCTGTATAGACCACTCTGCCTCTAACCCTTCTGTATAGACCACTCTGCCTCTAACCCTTCTGTATAGACCACTCTGCCTCTAACCCTTCTGTATAGACCACTCTGCCTCTAACCCTTCTGTACAGACCACTCTGCCTCTAACCCTTCTGTATAGACCACTCTGCCTCTAACCCTTCTGTATAGACCACTCTGCCTCTAACCCTTCTGTATAGACCACTCTGCCTCTAACCCTTCTGTATAGACCACTCTACCTCTAACCCTTCTGTATAGACCACTCTGCCTCTAACCCTTATGTATAGACCACTCTGCCTCTAACCCTCTCATAAAGACCACCATGACCCACCTATCACTCAAATTAAAGAACACATTATGCCCTCCCCCATTCCTTCCTTAGATAATACACCACACCCTCACCTCTCCATTCAACAACCCCCACACCACCACCCACTCACCACCACCCACTCACCCCACCACCATCCACCCAGGCAAACACCACACCCCCTATCCCTCCACTCCATTATCAAAACCCACACAGGCAAAAACAATGTCCCTACCCCTGTAACCTCACACTACCCCCACCCATCCACTGCAATATCACTGTGGCCCACATCACAACCCCTCTCACCCCACCATCTCTGTACTCCACAATAAACACCCCCACATGACCACATCACCCCATGTCTGTACTCCACCCTAAACCCTTAAACAGTGGAGTGATGCTCACATCACTCCTCCACTATATACTAGACACTGGGGTGACACCATTTACCAGCACAATGTATCAATACAAGAGAGTGTAGGTAAAGTGTTAGTATAAGTGATGTTAGGAGAGTGCCAAGGCTAGGTCAGTGTACTTCAGCATTCTGTGTCTCCACACACACACACTGGCACTCAGCCCACACTGCTCCACAACCTATGTAAGTGCCAACAAATATTAAATAAAAAAGATATTGATATGTAAACTGCTTTGTAAACAACATTCTGGGTTTGGGCTGAGGCGGACAATAAATTTGTAAGTTTTGACCGATTTCTGGCATCTAACTGTAGGAAGGGGGGGGGGAGGATATTGTGCATAGAGAACACACATGACAAATTAATATATTAAAAGGACAAAAGCCAAAAACCTTTAATGAAAAATCTCTTACCTACTTGCCTATATATATGTACCTGCTTGCTTAAATACCTGCCTACTTACCTAATATTGAAACCACCAATAACAGCCTGGTTGATCAGGCCCTGATCCACCACGAGACCTGATCATGTATCGGGCCACGGGGGCGTTGACCCCCGTAACACCCTCCAGGTATACCTACCTGACTACTTATCTATCTGCCAACTTACCTGTTTATTAAAGTTCATAGATTAAAACTGTACAGAAGAGGCATACGCAAGTAATTTAATGGAAAAAATACCACACCATTTTATGAATAAAATTGGCAAAGCAGGCACTGGACAGGCACCTCAAGTCGGTGCCTGACTAGCCATGCTGTGGTTCGTACGTTGGACTGCATGCGGCCAGCAGTAACAGCCTGGTTGATCAGGCTCTGATCCAACATGAGGCCTGGTCACAGACCGGGCCGCAGGGGCGTTGACCCCTGGAACTCTCTCCAGGTATACACCAAAAATAATCTCATCCTACTAAGTAGGATTCATCAGATTGGAAAATTTGAGCCCAATCAGAAGAGGCTTCCCCCAGGTATTACACAGATTCCATAAACACTGTATGACCCTTCTGGGTTTAGCGTTTGTGATTGTAATAATACACAGATTCCAAAAATAAAAAATAGTCTGTTTACAATAAATCATCACTGAAAATTTGAAGCCAAACAGATGAGGTATCGTCAAGTTACAAAGAAAAACCTTGAAAGGAAGAAAAAATTATCACCCACTTTAAAGGTGCTATTAAGAAGATAACAACTGAGTGTGCTAAAGTTATCCCTTTCCTAGTTAATTTCTTCTGCATTATGTTGAGAGACTGCACTCTCCTGTGCAGGTATGGGTCACACAAGACTCACTTGCACTCTCTTGTCTGTGTAAATATGGGTCACACATGACTCTCAGACACATGATAAAACACTGACACTGCTCTGCAAGGACTGCCGGGTTGGTTGCACTCTCAGTTCAAGGACCCCCAATGCAAATAAGTCACTTTGTTTTTGGGGTTATCCTGGGTAATTTACACACACGTTACTATGTATGATAATTGTACTTACATGTACCTGTACCTAAATAAACTCATTAAAATATCTTAGTAAACTGTCCAGCCTATCAGCAGGCACAAAGAATTCCCCTGCGTCATCTCTGGTGCCTACAAGCATTCTGACTGGCCTCCTGGCTGAAAGTCCCACCACTGAAGTAGACTCTGATTTTTTTTAAATAGATAATAGTTTAATTGAGCCTATTGTAATTTTACTGTTCCTTTTGCCTTTTTCCCTACCCCCCACTAACCCCCCTCGTGCACTCCTGCAATCCACTCCCTTATCACTTTTGCACTCTATGACCTCTTGGGTTTAGTGCTTAATTTGGTTATGTTATTATTATCAACTTGTGCATTTCTCCTTTCACACATCCCCACCTGCAGCACTGTATGATCCTTCATAGTTTAGCGCTTAATGTGATATTTTTATTATCAGGATTATTATCAGTATTTTAATATTATAAGTATTTTATTATTATCAGTGTTTTATTATTATCAGTATTTTATTATTATTATCAGTATTTTATTATTATTATCAGTATTTTATTATTATTATCAGTATTTATTATTATTATCAGTATTTATTATTATTATTACTATAGTGCATGTTATTTAGACATGATAATTTAAAAGTAATCTTAATAATTAACTTCTTTTTTCCCGGGTGTTTTTCCCGCCAAGTGGTGGCGCCAGCTGGTGGTGCCATCTAGGAGGAACAACTTAAACTATCATTATCATCATAACTCCAGTGACAAATTCTATGGTTATTTCAAATTTAATTACTTCAATAACACAATATTTAAAAAATAAATTAATTTTATCATAAGTTCTGTACAAAGTAGACTCAATAAATTGAATTTATTTCTTACGTGGGTAGGTTACTGATACTCTTCATTCCTGTATGATAAACTAGCTAATTAAATATTTTATTCCTGCTAAGTTGAGTATTATATATTAGCTAAGTTAATATATTTCTATTCAGAGTCTCAATAAATTGAATTTATTTCTTACGTGGGTAGGTTACTGATACTCTTCATTCCTGTATGATAAACTAGCTAATTAAATATTTTATTCCTGCTAAGTTGAGTATTATATATTAGCTAAGTTAATATATTTCTATTCAGAGTCATTACACAAAATTTAGATATTTTGAACAGTCGATAAATTTATATCTTATTTATCAACATATCGGTTCTCCAAATCATTTATTCAAATTGTATACAGTTGTCTTAATAGGAAAGTAAATTAATCTATGATAACCCAATAAATGTAAACGCTTTCTTATTTTATTTATACTAGAATGTTGTCTTATTTGCAAGTGACGGGTTGAGAATATTAACTTGTGGAAGTATTCCATGAGGATAATATATGCACACTGTGTGATAATGTTGTTAATACAGTAAGGTATACACAAATACAGTTACACAGACTATCATACATAGCACCATATGTGTAGACAACATAGGATAATCCAAAAAAGCCAGGTATACCCTCCAGGCTCCAGATATACCCTCCAGGTATCCAGGTATACCCTCCAGGTATCCAGGTATACCCAAAGTGACTTATTTCCATTGGGGGAAATATACAGGAAGCCCAGTGGATATAAATCACTTTGACCTTTTTGGGGGAGGAGTTATCCTCGGTAATTTACACTATGTATGATAACTGTCCTTATGTGTACCTGTGCCTAAATAAACTTATATACTACCTGTACCTAAATAAGTATCAGAAAGAACAAAGTTTATACTGAATATTAAATGACAACAACTGACACTCGACCTGGCAACTACAAATAGAAATGTACGATAAACTAGGCTGTGTGACGACATTTATGAAGGTGCAAATAGATCTCTGACCCAGTTACTGTATTGGTCGTAGTGTTGAGGCTTGTGTCCAGCTACCTGGGGGTTTTATCGTAAATATTGGATGGTTTACGGTGTGGGGCTCTCCTCATGTACAGGACGTTTTACAAGGTTAGTGGAAAGAACTATTTTTATGTATTAACCCCGTCGCGTGGGGTTGTTTTGCTGTTATACTCCATTACACTGGATGGTTTTGTTGTCATACTCCATTATACTGGATGGTTTTATTGTCATACTCCATTATACTGGATGGTTTTGTTGTCATACTCCATTATACTGGATGGTTTTGTTGTCATTCTCCATCATACTGGATGGTTTTCATGTCATACTCCATCATACTGGATGGTTTTCATGTCATACTCCATCATACTGGATGGTTTTCATGTCATACTCCATCATACTGGATGGTTTTCATGTCAGACTCCATACGGGATGATTTTCCTTTCATACTTCATCATACAGTATGGTTTACCAGTCATACTCAGTCGTACAGATAATGAAATGTGTCAGCCTGGGCTGGGACACTTCAGAAGTGACATGAGAACATCCAGTCAAGCATTCCACTATGGATTCAGTATTACGTTACATTCATGGAGGGATCACTAAACCCGTAGGAGTCCTACAGCGCCTGGGGAGAAAATGGGAAACAATCATCTTTCGATCTCTGAAAAGATTAGGTTAAACTAGGTCAGGTCCACTACACTGGATCAAGAGCCGCTCACCGGCATCAGTAACTAAGGTAGATTAATAGGTTTTCTTCCAGCATCGCTGGAGTTACTATTACACAGCCTCGCCCAGGATGGTGCCTTGATGCCGGTGTGGGGCTCCTGATCCCCTTTTATGGAACCTGAATTCCTATTTCCAAGCGCTATATGACCCTTGCGGGTTTGCGCTTCTCCCTAATTAAAAATAAGCATTACATTTCAGCTGGCTTTTGGATGCCATAACACACACACATGGAAGCTGAAGACTCAGATGAGTCACAGGGATGTGAGGAAGTATTTTTTCAGCCATAGAGTTGTCAGGAAGTGGAACAATCTGGAGAGTGATGTAGTGGAGGCAGGATCCATACATAGCTTTAAGAAGAGGCATGATAAAGCAAGGCCAGGAGCTATGACTCGACCACTACAACCACAATTAGATGAATACACACACAGTGGAGGGGATGAGGATATCATGTAGTTAAAATTATAACGAACTTATAAATACATTGGCAAAAGGAACCACAATGTTGGAAGTAACTTAATAAAAGACTAGGCAGGTCAGCACGATATAGTGGATCAGCACTACCAGCAACACTAGTATAATATGTCGCAGGTTAATATAGCAAAGAGCAGCAACAGCAACACAAGTACAGTAATGGAGCAGCTCATGCTAACAGCTGGCACTACCACACTCGGGTGTAAAGGGACATATTCACATGCAAATTGCAGTTGCAACTACAATGAACCCCAAGATATTGTCTGCAGCGGTGGTAGTGTAGTTGTGGTGGTGTGATAGGGATGTAGCAGTGTTGTTGATGGTAGTAGTGTAGTTGTGGTGGTGTAGCTGTAGTGTTGATTTTGGTAGTGGTGGTGGTGTAGCTGTAGTAGTAGTAGTAGTGGTGGTGGTGGTGTAGTAGTAGTAGTAGTGGTGGTGGGTCAGTTAATTAACAACGCCGCAAGTACCGGATAATACAACCTTTCCTGCGAGTGGATCCAAAGTCAACTCTCACTTTTTTTTTTAACTCTTGACGAATTCTCCATGAATTAGGTTAGGAGTCTGGATGTTCCTTGTTATAACTTGGTATTGTACTTCACCTCCTTCAAACCATAGCCCTACCAACATCTTTATTGAAATTCATTTATAGGTATATTAATATTAACATAAATAGGCTACAGGCTAACGTTGGTACCAAAACTTTTGTATAATAATAATATATTTTTTTGGATATACTGCATTTTAAGAATATGGCTATAATAACAGTTTAGTTGGTATATTTGTTAATGGTTCCAGGATCATTACGTGTAGGCTGTGTGCATAGAATTTCCAGTAGTTGATTTTTTCCGAATGGCTTGTACAAGCAGGTTGCAAGTGCTTGCCAGTACAGGAATGATCACTAATGGTGTAATCTCATTAAGAAAAGCTGGCTACATCGTGAGTGAATCATTATTATCATTATTATTCACGGAGAAACGCAAAATCCGTAGGGGTCATACAGAGCTAGAGTGTAGCTGGTGAAGATTGTCCGTCTTGTGGTATAATGTTAAACCGTCTTCTGGTTGTCTCCTCCCAAACTTTCCCTCCTTCCCATCCATCAATTTTCATTCAGTGAGCCACATCATCCATGCTTACTACCCTTGAACTAATAAACGCAGCTCTGGCTTAACATCGACGATATCATGTAGTCTTACTAATCGTATAGGTTTCTCCATTCACAAGGACAAGAATACGGTCATTCAGTTTTGCAAATCCCTTGTTCATGTCCACCTTGATAAGTAACAAGCATGTAGACCACACAGCAAGATGTTATACCACTAGAGGACGATAAAAACATCACAGTTATCCCAGTCTTCTCACTAGGATAAATTAAATGTGACGACTGACAACGCTTTAAACTACACCTATTATTATTATTGTTGTTGTTATTGTTAATTTATCAGGGGAAAAAACTCGAGACAAAATGAGAGGAAGGATGCTGGTGCTGCAGCCTCAAGCTTCCTGTCAACCCCGAGATCAACAGATTAGTGAACAACTGGTAAATACAGGAATTCAAGTGTCCTCCCTATGACCTCGCTGTTTTCTCTCTCTCCCTCTCTTTCTCCTACATGAATTATATTCATAGGGAAGCGCTAAACCCATGAGGGTAATACAACATACGGAGAATGGTAGGTAATTATGAAGGAAAGGGTGGCTCCGATTTCTTGAATTGAGACCCATTCATCAGCATGATTTTAATATAATCTAACAAGTCTAATCTAAATATTGCCTGACTGAATATTTACGTGACGTGACTTATCTGACCTGACTCAGGCCGGGCCACCACTTGGAAAAGGCCCGGGCCGGGAGTACCGGCGAATCAGGAAGAAAACCTCTTATACATTTACTCAATAATGTCAGTTCCATGTTTCGTCTGCGTTTTTAATAGTCACCGTACTCAGGAAAAAACCTAGTAAGTATAAGCAATTTCTCGTTATTTTCAAGTGGCGACCTGATGGCTAGAAGGCAACACATGCACTTGTAAAAATAATAATTATAAACCTATATAACAAGACAAGGACCCCAATGGAAATAGTCACTGTAATTTTATTTGATTATCCTGATGGGTAATTTACATGTTACTATGTGTCATAATTGTACTTTTGTGGATCTGTACCTAAATAAACTTTTTACTTACTAAACTTTTCGTTTAAGGAAGATTTTATTAAGCAAACCGTTGCTTTACTATAATATATATTTCTATAAGTACATGTACAACTTATTATCAGTATTTTATTATTATCAGTATTTTATTATCAGTATTTTATTATTATCAGTATTTTATTATTATCAGTATTTTATTATTATCAGTATTTTATTATTATCAGTATTTTATTATTATCAGTATTTTATTATTATCAGTATTTTATTATTATCAGTATTTTATTATTATCAGTATTTTATTATTATCAGTATTTTATTATTATCAATGACACTACTATATAGAAAGCTCCTTGTTAAGCAGAGTATTTCGGACAAATTAGGTAAATTTCGTCCCCAGGATGCGACCCACACCAGTCGACTAACACCTAGGTACCTATTTTACTACTAGGTGAACAGGGACAGCAGGTGTCTCAAGGAAACATCCTAATGCTTCCACCCGTACCGGGGATCGAACCACGGACCTCAGTGTGTGAGCTGAGTGCGCTAGCAGAGGTTTGCTCTGCTTACGACTTGATAATAGTATAGACAGACAGAAACATCGTCGAGGCTTTCATTTGCAGTTTGTGAGCATGTTTTGAATTATTGTTGAGAGCCTTGACCTAGTGTGAGAGAGTCAGACTGGTGGCAGCAGCAGTGGTGGTCCGTCACTTATAATGCCCGCTGCCTGCCTGCCGCCTCTCTGGCGCCACCAAAAACCTGACACCTGGCCAATAACAGCCACGCCAGCCAATAGTAATATCAGATTTTGTCGAAGTTGTCCATGATTGGTTGGATTAGGCATGGCATAGTCTGCGTGTTTACTGACGTCACAACCATGCTAGCCACTCACGGGATAGTAATTTATTAAATGTATTACTATTGGCTGGCATGATAGCCAGTCACAACACAGGAATTTTCAGAAGAAATTATGACTGGTTCCGAAAAGTTGCTCATCTCACGCGTTTAAAGATTCAACAAATAAGGTTAAGAGTTTATTTACGTCTCGGACATAAATTTGAACTTTTACAATAGTTTTATGTGTAGTAAATTATGTACAATTTAACCTCATTTAGCCTAATAAAATCAAGCAATGTGATTTAGTATTTCCATTGAAGTTTTATTTTTCAAGAACATGTACAGATGCCGTCTCTTCCCTCAGTAATATTAATAAAAGTAAATCACACCTATATTTCTGAGTGTATATAAATTGAGCTTACCTTAATCTGTATTGTAATAAATGGAAATTCTAATTCTATCATTTTTAATTAAAGGGGTAGAGGGGTAAGCCAGTGGAAGGCCTCGGTCAGATGATCAAAAGCTCTAGCTGTGGGTCATCATATAACTAAGACCCGCGTCAGGAAACACCTGACCAACGTTAATCCCTGTTTTAATTAGGGTTGAAGTATTCTTGTCTGGTGATGAAGTAACCGTGCAGCCTTACTGCTTAATCTAGTCGATAGGCTTCAAACCCCATTAACCAACCATCCATATATAGGATCCATTCAAGAGAGTAGCTCCATTTCCTTGGATCAATAGCCCTTCACCAGCACTACAAGCTCTGGGACGGATTCCCCTCAGAGGTCACTTGACTCTGCTGACTCGCTGACGGGCTCTTGATCCATGGAATTGGACCTGACCTTTCCTTCATTGGGTCGAGCCTGGTTACATCCCATCCCCCCAAACATTGTATAACCATTACGGGTTTAGCGTCCCCATGACTATCTTGGGACGTGTGTGGTGTACTGGTGCTGGGACTCTCACTCTGTTACAATGAATTCACAATTGTGCAAAAAACATTATTGTTAGCTCTGAATGTGACGTGGGATGTTGCGGAGGTATGTTAACATCAACACACACGTCACGTGCTTCTGTGCACGTGCACTCAGGCACACACCACGTACTCTATATCCACTACCACATCCATGTATACCATGTGTATTCAAGCACAAAACAATATGCATTCATGCGTACACATACATTTGCGCGCCACGTGCACATGCACGTACAACGTGCACACCACGTGCACCCACATCACATAAATTAGGACAATCGATGGATGGACACCTCACCTAACCCAGTACATAACGCATGATTCAGAAGGTCCAGTGACTTTTTACATGAATGAATTTAAAGGCTAAACTGTATCATCTTATCTCAGCTCACAGGATATATACACCGAGAGTTGTATTTCTCTCAGTGTATATATATTGAGATTATACTTTGGGATTAAAGTATTTTTGTGGTGAAAAGGCTTTGTGCAGCTTTAATGACCCCTAGTATAGTGGACAGGCTCTAAACCCCATTAACCAGCCAACCTCAGATCTTGTCAGATTCCAGCCCTAACTAAAGCATCATAATACCTTCCAAGATGTTGTTATACTATATCAGCTCATATCAAAGTCCAGCCCTATTTAAAGTATCATACCACCCTCCAGGATGTTGTTATCTTGCCTCAGCTCATTTAAAAGCCCAGCCGTAACTTAGCCCTATCTGAGATATACTACCAGCCCAAGATGCCACCCACAACATTATACTAACACCCTGGTACTTATTTTCTACTGGGTGTATGGAAACTCACCCAGACGTCTGACCCAGTCTGGAAATCGAAAGACTAGTTCTGGAGGGGATTAGAATAAGCTATGAAAAATAATTAGGAACTCACGTTACTGATAGAGCTAAAGTCAGAAGAGGCATGATTTTTGGCATACAAAATACTAGGAGGTACTGCTAGAATGGATAAGAACATAGGAGTGGAGTACTGCAGGAGGCCCAGTGATTGTAACCATGTATAGAAGTGTAGATGATTCATTACCTTTCTAACTTGTCATGATTGTGACCAGATCTACCTGGAGTTCATTACCTTTGTAACTTGTTCATCTATCAAAACTTTGGGGTCCAGTCCCTGGACCTATTATGTACTTCTGTAATCTTTTTACTACCGCCCACAGGATGGGTATGGGGTGCATAATAAAGATATTAAACTAACTAGAAGGCCCAGTTCACCCGCAACCACACCCACTCTTCTACGGGTTCCATCTACCCAAAGTTCTCACATCACTGACGCTACTTGGGTGTTTGATATTAGGCTTCAGCTTTGATAAATGAGACACTTGTCGGTTTTGTAAACCATTTATTTACGTCTACCACTTTATTGTCAACCAGTACATCCAAGGAGCCTCTCTAAATCGAAATTTGTCCAACTTGAAGGAAGAGATTGATAGACGGAACCTGAAAACCCAGATGAGCAACAGGGATGTTAAAAATGTTGATTCAGTTGAAAAAACAACAACGAAATAAGCTAGAGGAGGAAGCCAACTCCATACAACACAGTGTGCTGGGTAAGTAAGATAGCAACGAATAGGCTATGAACCAACAAGGAGAGTTGATTTGTAGGTTAGTAGGCGAGGCTAACTGAGTGAATGCAAACCAACACTCATCTTCCCATTGCCCATGCACTTTCCCTGAGGTTGTTCACCATGTAGAAGACTGACTCCATACAGCCTGAAGGTATTAGACATGACCCCACTGGTTGGTTGATAGTACGATAAAACATGATAACAAACACACGCGCACACACAAACACACTCGAGGTTTTCCTTAAAAAATTGAAGCCAAATTTTCACCGCTGTCTACTGTACCTACTGGCATGTGCAGGTGTCCTCCTGGAGTATACCTGGAGGGTGTTTCGGGGGTCAACGCCCGCGGCCTGGTCCATGACCAGGCCTCGTAATGGATCAGGACCTGATCAACCAGGCTGTTACTGCTGGCCGCACGTAAACCAACGTAGGAACCACAGCCCGGCTGGTCAGATACTGACTTGAGGTGTCTGTTCAGCTCGCTCTTGAAGTCAGCCAGGGGTCTATTGGTAACACCCTTATGTATGCTGGGAGGCAGTTGAACAGTCTTAGGCCCCTGACATTATTTTTATTGACTATTTCTTGTTTCTGGGACCTACAACATCTTTAGAACGCCTGGGATTAGTTTGCGCTGTGTTGTAATGTTTACTGGAGAGACCGTGATATAAGTTTCCCCTGTGATAACTTCAGAATGCTTCTTCTGGTGGACTTCAAACCTTCAGTACTGATATATAACTCCATTAGAAATTTATTTCCCACACTGTACTATTTTTTTTTTTTTTACGTGCATTGGGGTGTAGGGGTCGGGGAACTATTATGGGATACTCGGGATAATTATTTTTGGAATCGCGCAGTGCCTGTGGCCTGGTAGGCAACGCTCTCGCCTCACACACTGAGTGTCCGTGGTTCGATCCCCGGTAAGTGTAGAAACATTGGGTGTGTTTCCTTACACCTCTTGCCCCCGTTCACCTAACAAGCAAGTAGGTACCTGGGTATTAGTCGGCTGATATGGGTCGCATCCAGGGGAACAAGATTTAAGGACCACAATAGAAATAAGACACAGTCCCTCGATGACGCACTGACTTTCTTGGGTTATCCTGAGTGGCTAACCCTCCGCGGTTAAAAATCCAAACACACTCTTATCTATCTTACCGAAAGAAGTCTAGGTAGTGAGGAGGTTGATTAACCAGCATAACACAAGTAAGCCAAGTATAATAACCCAGTAATAACCCTCACGGACACAAACTCAGAAGACTGATTGATCTGTATATTTCGATCCCCTTCTGGGATCCTCATCTGCTGAAGAAGATCCCAGAAGAGGGTCGAAATATACATATCAATCAATCTTCTAAGTTTGTTTCCAAGCAGAATGGTTTTCACCCCGACCCTATAATAATAATAATACTTTATTGAGACATGGTACAATGATACATGGTTGGGTAGACAAGATCCATAGTTATTGATGAGATATACATACCAAAAGCCCCTAATATGCTGTGCATTGCGGGCATTCTTAGGACTACTTAATTATAGACTATGGTAAAAAGTTATGGTTGATAATTTATAAAATAAGTATAATTGCGTATCTAAGTTATAAAGTTTGATTATAAGTTGAACATATCAATTAGTTGTAGCAATGCAACTAATTGAGTGAGAAAACAATTTAAAACAATTAATTGCATTGCAGTTACAGTCCTTTCCCATGAGCGACCCATGAAATAGGAGAGAGGAAAATAAGGAAAGGGGAGGAGGGAGGTGAGATGATGGGGGAGAGGAAGGTGATTGGGAGAGGACAGTGATGGGGGAGGGGAGAGTATATAATCACTTAGGTAGTGCCAGCAGTACCACGTTACTTAGTTATCAGGCAGACTCAGACCACTCAACCCACACTTATTCAACCCACACTTATTCAACCCACACTTATTCAACCCACACTTATTCAACCCACACTTATTCAACCCACACTTATTCAACCCACACTTATTCAACCCACACTTATTCAACCCACACTTATTCAACCCACACTTATTCAACCCACACTTACTCAACTCGTACTTACACCACTCAACCCACACTTACTCAACCCACACTTACACACCCCACACTTACTCAACTCGCACTTACACCACTCAACCCACACTTACTCAACTCGCACTTACACCACTCAACCCACACTTACTCAACTCGCACTTACACCACTCAACCCACACTTACACAACCCACCAACTACACACACCACACCTCACCCACTTACCACCACTCAACCCACCACACTTACCACACTCCACTACCACCACCCTCAACCCACACTACTCAACCCACACTTCACCCCACACACTCAACCCACACTTACACCACTCAACCCACACTTACACAACCACACTTACACCACTCAACCACCTTACCCACTCACACTACACCACTCAACCCACACTTACACAACCCACACTTACACCACTCAACCCACACTTACACCACTCAACCCACATTACACCACTCAACCCACACTTACACCACCTACACCACCACCACCTTACACCACTCAACCCACACTTACACCACTCAACCCACACTTACACCAACTCAACCCACACCACTCAACCACACTTACACCACTCAATCCACACTTACACCACTCAACCCACACTTACACAACCCACACTCACACCACTCAACCCACACTTACACCACTCAACCCACACTTACACCACTCAACCCACACTTACACAACCCACACTTACACCACTCAATCCACACTTACACCACTCAACCCACACTTACACAACCCACACTTACACCACTCAACCCACACTTACACCACTCAACCCACACTTACACCACTCAACCCACACTTACACCACTCAACCCACACTTACACAACCCACACTTACACCACTCAATCCACACTTACACCACTCAACCCACACTTACACCACTCAACCCACACTTACTCAACCCACACTTACACAACCCACACTTACTCAACTCGCACTTACACCACTCAACCCACACTTACACCACTTAACCCACACTTACACAACCCACACTTACACCACTCAACCCACACTTACACAACCCACACTTACACCACTCAACCCACACTTACACAACCCACACTTACACCACTCAACCCACACTTACACAACCCACACTTACACCACTCAATCCACACTTACACCACTCAACCCACACTTACACCACTCAACCCACACTTACACCACTGAAACGAGCAGGTATAAGCCAGTGGTTACTGCTGCCCTGGTCTACCATATAGTGACATAGGGTGGGAATGTAATATAGGTGGGTGATAATGAAAGATAGGTGGGAAAGGTGAAAATGAAAAAAGAATGCATGATGGGTGTGGGCATGGGCGGGAGATATGGGCGGAGATGACATCGTTGATGGGCATTGATGTGCCAGGTGGCACCCCAGAGTGCCAGGTGGCTCCCAGAGTGCCAGGTGGTTAGTGGACACACACACACAGAAGAGGTACGATAAAGCTTATGGAGCAGGGAGAGAGAGTGGACCTAGTAGGGACCAGCGAAGAGGCTGGGCCAGGAGCTGTGACTCGAACCCTGCAACCTACATTTAGGTGAATATATATGAGTAAAGAGACTCACCATAATAGCAATATATCGGCGGAGGGTGTGAGGCAGAGGTCCATCACCAGAGAGAAGCTCGTGGTGGAGCCTGCAGAAGCCCTCCAGGTAGGTGGGGTGTTCCTCCAGCATATGATCTACACCTTCACCGCCACAAGCTAGACCCAGGTGACCCTGCAAATGGAAATGAAGATTCAGCTCATGGAATGATACCCATAAAGGTCACCTAGATAATAAAGGGTGTACTAAATGTGGTATACAAGTACACAGGAGAAAAACAATAGTTGTGGGTATGGTATACCATCAGTATCATGTTGACTGTGTCCTTGATACCCACAAGTAACTTATAAATTGTAACATATCAAACTAGCAGACAGCATGGCTGTCTACACATCTGCCTGTGACACAACACTAAAACATTTAACATTGTTGACAGTGATAACGAGAATGTTCTATTCCTACACACCCTAATTAATATATTGTTGACACAGTACTGTAAGCAGGATACTTGACACCTGTCAGTCATACCTGGGTGACTGACTGAGTGGAACTCTCATCCCAGTCATGGTTACTAGTGACTGAGTATTCAGTCTTCATCACATTCCTCAGTATGTCTGATTCGTGATGGCTGAGATATATGTGACACCTGAATACCTTTACTGACGTGATGTTTCCAACAGTAGCAGCAGCAGTAGCAGCAGGAAGAGTAGTAGTAGCAACAGCAGCAGCAGCAGAAGGAAGAGTAGCAGTAGCAGGAAGAGGAGCAGTAGCAGGAAGAGGAACAGTAGCAGGAAGAGGAGCAGTAGCAGGAAGAGGAACAGTAGCAGGAAGAGGAGCAGTAGCAGGAAGAGGAGCAGTAGCAGGAAGAGGAACAGTAGCAGGAAGAGGAGCAGTAGCAGGAAGAGGAGCAGTAGCAGGAAGAGGAGCAGTAGCAGGAAGAGGAGCAGTAGCAGGAAGAGGAACAGTAGCAGGAAGAGTAGCAGTAGCAGGAAGAGTAGCAGTAGCAGGAAGAGGAACAGTAGCAGGAAGAGGAACAGTAGCAGGAAGAGGAACAGTAGCAGGAAGAGGAGCAGTAGCAGGAAGAGGAACAGTAGCAGGAAGAGGAACAGTAGCAGGAAGAGGAGCAGTAGCAGGAAGAGGAACAGTAGCAGGAAGAGGAGCAGTAGCAGGAAGAGGAGCAGTAGCAGGAAGAGGAACAGTAGCAGGAAGAGGAACAGTAGCAGGAAGAGGAGCAGTAACAGGAAGAGGAACAGTAGCAGGAAGAGGAACAGTAGCAGGAAGAGGAACAGTAGCAGGAAGAGGAGCAGTAGCAGGAAGAGCAGTAGCAGGAAGAGGAACAGTAGCAGGAAGAGGAACAGTGGCAGGAAGAGGAGCAGTAGCAGGAAGAGGAGCAGTAGCAGGAAGAGGAACAGTAGCAGGAAGAGGAACAGTAGCAGGAAGAGGAGCAGTAGCAGGAAGAGGAGCAGTAACAGGAAGAGGAACAGTAGCAGGAAGAGGAGCAGTAGCAGGAAGAGGAACAGTAGCAGGAAGAGGAGCAGTAGCAGGAAGAGGAGCAGTAACAGGAAGAGGAGCAGTAGCAGGAAGAGGAGCAGTAACAGGAAGAGGAACAGTAGCAGGAAGAGGAGCAGTAGCAGGAAGAGGAACAGTAGCAGGAAGAGGAGCAGTAGCAGGAAGAGCAGTAGCAGGAAGAGGAGCAGTAACAGGAAGAGGAGCAGTAGCAGGAAGAGGAGCAGTAGCAGGAACAGCAGAAAGATGAAGAAGAGGAGCAGCTGCAGCAGTAGCAACAACAACAACAGCAGGAGGAAGAAAACATGAATGTATTATTGTTCTTTTTTTTGGTTACAAATCTCATTTTTTCCCAGTACAGCTTTCCTTTTTCGCCTAGAACTTTCATTTTTCATCGAACTTTCTTTTTTCATCTAGAACTTTCTTTTTTCGCCTAGAACTTTCTTTTTCATCGAACTTTCTTTGTTCATCTAGAACTTTCTTTTTTCACCTAGAACTTTCTT
Source organism: Cherax destructor (assembly GCA_009830355.1). Taxonomy (NCBI): domain Eukaryota; kingdom Metazoa; phylum Arthropoda; class Malacostraca; order Decapoda; family Parastacidae; genus Cherax; species Cherax destructor. Next base: position 85,407 of record WNWK01004551.1, on the reverse strand, counting down.
TTTTCACCTAGAACTTTCTTTTTTCACCTAGAACTTTCTTTTTTCAACTAGAATTTTCTTTAATTTTTCTCAGAACTTTATTTTCTCCACTGGTAGAGTTCGTTGTTTCCCTCCTTGGTACTGCCCAGTATTACCTTGTACTGACCTTGTATTATCTGGTACTGTCATGTACTAGGGGGAAGCTCAGAGTAATACCAAACAAAACAAAACTGACATTAATACTGACAAAATACATTTGTTATGTGAAGCCCAGGACAACCATCATGGATTCCATAGTTATTTATATTATTATTATCACTTGTGGCCGGAGATAACACGACCTATATAATGTGTCACACAACAACCACTACCACAACAACTATTACTGATATATATATATATATATATATATATATATATATATATATATATATATATATATATATATATATATATATATATATATATATTATATATATATATTATATATATATATATATATATATATATATATATATATATACATATATATAGACACACAACACAACACACACATGCAAGATAAACATTATTGCCAGCTTGAGAAGAAAATCTTCCAGAGTGATGGAAGATAATGGTTGTCATTACCATAGTTACAAGGGTGGGCGTGGTGGCCATGGTTCAAGATGAGGGCGGTGATGGCATGGTTACGGGCGTCAGGGTATACACGGCCTTGACACCCACGCACCTCTGTAACAAAGGTAAAGATGGCAGGGTTAGTACCTTTAGCTGGTAACACTGTGTTAGTGTGTTGGTAACACTATGTTAGTGTTGGTAACACTGGGTTAGTGTTGGTAACACTGCGTTAGTGTGTTGGTAACACTGCGTTAGTGTGTTGGTAACACCCTGTTAGTGTCGGTAACACTGCGTTAGTGTTAGTAACACTGTTAGTGTGTTGGTAATACTGTTAGTGTGCTGGTAACACTGTGTTAGTGTGTTGGTAACACTGTTAGTGTTGGTAACACTGTGTTAGTAACACTGTGTTAGTGTGCTGGTAACACTGTTAGTGTGCTGGTAAGACTGTGTTAGTGTTCTGGTAACACTTACAACACCTGGGTATCCATATTTGAAGATGTTTATCTCATCATTGGCTTCATCAGTTCAATACACAGATATAGCAAGACAGTGGAAAATAGGTAATCAGTCCCTCAGCCTGGAAGAACTATTCCCTTCCTTAAATATTGTGCTTCATTCTTTTTCTTCCCTCCTGGCACCTTCCCTTCAATGGCACCTTTCCTTCCCTGGCACCTTCCCTTCCCTGGCACCTTCCTTTCCCTGGCACCTTCCCTTCCCTAGCACCTTCCCTTCCCTAGCACCTTCCCTTCAATGGCACCTTCCCTTCCCTGGCACCTTCCCTTCCCTGGCACCTTCCTTTCCCTGGCACCTTCTCTTCCCTAGCACCTTCCTTTTCCTGGCACCTTCCTTTTCCTGGCACCTTCCTTTCCATGGCACCTTCCTTTCCCTGGCACCTTCCCTTCCCTGGCACCTTCCCTTCCTAGCATCTTCCCTGGCACCTTCCTTTCCCTGGCACCTTCCCTTCCCTGGGCACCTTCCTTTCCCTGGCACCTTCATTGGGCACCTTCCTTGACACCTTCCCTTCCCTAGCACCTTCTCTTCCCTAGCACCTTCCCTTCCCTGGCACCTTCCTTTCCCTGGCACCTTCCCTAGCACCTTCCCTGGCACCTTCCCTGGCACCTTCCCTGGCACCTTCCCTGGTACCTTCCTTAGCACCTTCCCTAGCACCTTCCCTGGCACCTTCCCAAGCACCTTCCCTGGCACCTTCCCTGGCACCTTCCCTGGCACCTTCCCTAGCATCTTCCCTAGGACCTTCCCTAGCACCTTCCCTAGCACCTTCCATGGCACTTTCCCTAGCATCTTCCCTGGCACCTTCCCTGGCACCTTCCCTGGCACCTTCCCTGGCACCTTCCCTGGCACCTTCTCTCTCTCGGTAGCAACACAGTTTCCCTACCTCACCAGCTTGACAGCTCAACAGTTTCCTAGTGGCACTCTGACACATACTTGGCACTCTTCCTCCCCATCTCCTCTACTCCCCCTGCCTCTCTTCCTCCCTTCCCCCTCTCTCATTTGTTATCTTCCCCTCCCCTACCACCACTTACCTTCACATGGCCTCCTCTCCTATCCTCTGTGTCAGTTATCCTGCGTCCAACTACCATGTGTCTACTTACACATTCTACCCATCTACTTCCCACGCTCCCCAATCCAACTATCGCACTCTCCCCATCTATCACCCCCTCCCCTCTCACCCCTGCCCTCCGCACCTTCCTGATCAACACAAACATAACCTGTCAACATTATTCATATCATTAAAGTTCCAAGTAACCATTTTATACCACCTGCTGCTTCCTAGAAGATCACTTCTACTTATTGCACTCATTAATCCTTCTCTCCCTTCTTCCTTCACTCTCCTTCTCTACCTCCCTCCCTCATCTTCCTTCTACCTACATTCCTCTCTTCTAACTCCACTACTTCGTTTAATAACTTGAGTTTACTGGAAGGGAAGTTGTCGTAGCTACTGAACACACAGTAGCATGCTTCCTGATATCCTCATCACTTGACAAGTCTTCCAGCTTAACTGACACATGAGACATGTATCATGAGACATGTATCTCGTCCTGTGTGATGGGAAAACACAGCTCCCACAATATCTTTATCATATTTCCTGACCCATCAAAGAAGCTCTGTAGTCAGGTGTCTTGTTTTTGTCTGTGAGAACTGAACGTAAGATTAAAAGAACCAGGAAGAAAGACATAAGATCAGGATAGATCATAGACCTGATAGATCACTCACAGTTCTTCACGGTGCAAAGAAACACGCAACACACATCTAAGAACATGCAAAGGGAAAACTAAGTAGCAGAAATTATGAGAACAAACAAAAACAAATATTATCAAAATAAGTTACAATATCAACATCCTCCTCTTCCTCCATTAAGAAAGCTCACACAAAGACTTAACTACGTGAAGATAAGCTCTCAAGTTATCGTAAGGAAATCCTTTGATAACTTAGCAAAATAAAACAAGTTTCCAGGCCAGTTATTAAAGTATGAAGAACTTAGAGTAATTTAGCTAGTTCTTTGTATGGCAAGGGGGGGGGGATGACTGTCTTCCACACAAAAGTTGCCCTTTGTACTTCTAGAATCTGCCAGGCAAATAGTCTGCAAAGGAATACAAGCTGTTGTCATTTATATTACGCCAGTTGTAGCAAAGTTACGCTGGATGAAGCCTAGTATTGCCCGCGTAATTAACACTGGGACAACTTTTCGATCTGCGTAGAGCTTTATCAAGTCATCAGTTGATGCAGCTCTCTATATAGAATAACGTTGACAGAATAAAAGCTCGTTCTTGAACTTGTGTAAAAGCCTTCGTGAGCTTGTTTCAGTTAGAGCTACGATGTGAGGACTCTCGTAATGTACTTGTGCATTTAGTCACTCCGTGTCATTATCATACTTCGGATGTTTGGTGAAGACTGACCTGATTACTTGACTTAGGAAAAGATTCTCAGCGTCTCAGAAAATACAGGAAACATCTAGGTGAGTGTGAATATGATTCAAGGTGGGTGTGAAGATGATCCAAAGTGAGTGTAAAGATGAACCAAGGTGAATGTGAAGATAATTCAAGTGACGATGACACTTGCGTGCATCAAGTATGTTACACTCTTTATTTGACGTTCATCACACCCACTGGCATACCTTCTCCACCAGCGAACTGGCAGTTCTGGGGCCCCACTGCTCTACTGTCAAGTTCAACTCACCAGTCAGGTGAGAGCCAGTTCCCCAGCCAAGGTGACATCACACCTGCTTGGGAGGCAGACCCTCTCCTACTCTGGTTGAATCCACTCTTGCTTTGAGTGGCTCTCTGCCCAGTCTTATCATTATATTGCTAACCTACTGTCTAAACACTGTAAATATTGCACATACTGGTGAAGCAATATAAGGGTAAAGAATAAACTACATCTGTGTTTACCTTGCCCAGTTGCTTGCAATATTGCTAACTTTGGATGCGACCAAGTGCAATAAGCCTGGAAATGCTGCTTGTGTTGGTAATAAAGACACCGATGATTGTGATGATAACGAGAGGATGGTGAGAGGTAAACTGGAGGTGACATTGGGGATAACGCTTGATAACAGGATGACACGGAGGCAGCTTGATAATATATGATAACAAGATGATACGAGGGTAACGTGTGATAACAGGATGACATATGGATAGTGCATAACAGAATGACATGAAGATAGCCATTAATACGAGAATGACGTGAAGATAGCCAGTGATATGAGGGTGACATGAAGATAGCCAGTGATAAGAGGGTGACATGAAGATAGCCAGTGATATAAGGGTGACATGAAGATAGCCAGTGATATGAGGGTGACATGAAGATAGCCAGTGATAAGAGGGTGACATGAAGATAGCCAGTGATAAGAGGGTGACATGAAGATAGCCAGTGATAAGATGGTGACATGAATTATAGCCAGTGATAAGAGGGTGACATGAAGATAGCCAGTGATAAGAGGGTGACATGAAGATAGCCAGTGATAAGAGGGTGACATGAAGATAGCCAGTGATAAGAGGGTGACATGAAGATAGCCAGTGATAAGAGGGTGACATGAAGATAGCCAGTGATAAGAGGGTGCCATGAAGATAGCCAGTGATAAGAGGGTGACATGAAGATAGCCAGTGATAAGAGGATGACATGAAGATAGCCAGTGATAAGGGGGTGACAGGAAGATAGCCAGTGATAAGGGGGTGACATGAAGATAGCCAGTGATAAGAGGGTGACATGAAGATAGCCAGTGATAAGAGGATGACATGAAGATAGCCAGTGATAAGAGGGTGACAGAAGATAGCCAGTGATAAGAGGTGACAGAAGATAGCCAGTGATAAGGGGTGACAGGAAGATAGCCAGTGATAAGGGGTGACAGAAGATAGCCAGTGATAAGAGGGACAGAAGATAGCCAGTGATAAGAGGTGACAGAAGATAGCCAGTGATAAGAGGGTGACAGGAAGATAGCCAGTGATAAGAGGGTGACATGAAGATAGCCAGTGATAAGAGGGTGACAGGAAGATAGCCAGTGATAAGAGGGTGACAGGAAGATAGCCAGTGATAAGAGGGTGACAGGAAGATAGCCAGTGATAAGGGGGTGACAGGAAGATAGCCAGTGATAAGAGGGTGACAGGAAGATAGCCAGTGATAAGAGGGTGACAGGAAGATAGCCAGTGATAAGGGTGACAGGAAGATAGCCAGTGATAAGGGTACAGGAAGATGCCAGTGATAAGGTGACATGCCAGTACCAGTGTAAAGGGTCAGATGTCTGCCAAGGATAGAGGTGAAGGAAATAGGTGAAGATACAAAGAAGAGTGAAAGAGAAGAAATCATATAAAGTGCCTACATAGCTTACCATGGAAAACCTAGAGGGCATGCCAGGTAATGTGATGTCGTGCCTGTGTGTGCTGTGTGCCTGTGTCGTCCATCTCTTCCTTGTTGTCCTCCTTCCCTTCGTCCTCCTTCTCCTTCCTTTTCTTCTTGGTAATATATTCTTGAGGGAAAAATCATTTGCTACATGTCTTACTGACCTGACCTGCTCAATACTCCTCTTCTTCCTCCTCCTCCTCCTCCTCGTCCTCCTCCTCGTCCTCCTCCTCGTCCTCCTCCTCCTCCTCCTCCTCGTCCTCCTCGTCCTCCTCCTCGTCCTCCTCCTCCTCGTCCTCCTCCTCCTTCCTCGTCCTCCTCCTCGTCCTCCTCATATTATTCAACATTACTAAACAGTTATATAGTGGGAACAAAAGTTAGCTATGTTTTCTTATATGCATCACACAGGATGGGTCAGTAGTGTCAGCCTGAGCTGGGAGACTTCAGTAGTGTCAGCCTGAGCTGGGAGACTTCAGTAGTGTCAGCCTGAGCTGGGAGACTTCAGTAGTGTCAGCCTGAGCTGGGAGACTTCAGTAGTGGAAGCCTGAGCTGGGAGACTTCAGTAGTGTCAGCCTGAGCTGGGAGACTTCAGTAGTGGAAGCCTGAGCTGGGAGACTTCAGTAGTGTCAGCCTGAGCTGGGAGACTTCAGTAGTGTCAGCCTGAGCTGGGAGACTTCAGTAGTGGAAGCCTGAGCTGGGAGACTTCAGTAGTGGAAGCCTGAGCTGGGAGACTTCAGTAGTGGAAGCCTGAGCTGGGAGACTTCAGTAGTGGAAGCCTGAGCTGGGAGACTTCAGTAGTGGAAGCCTGAGCTGGGAGACTTCAGTAGTGGAAGCCTGAGCTGGGAGACTTCAGTAGTGTCAGCCTGAGCTGGGAGACTTCAGTAGTGTCAGCCTGAGCTGGGAGACTTCAGTAGTGTCAGCCTGAGCTGGGAGACTCCAGTAGTGTCAGCCTGAGCTGGGAGACTTCAGTAGTGTCAGCCTGAGCTGGGAGACTTCAGTAGTGTCAGCCTGAGCTGGGAGACTCCAGTAGTGTCAGTCTGAGCTGGGAGACTCCAGTAGTGTCAGTCTGAGCTGGGAGACTCCAGTAGTGTCAGTCTGAGCTGGGAGACTCCAGTAGTGTCAGTCTGAGCTGGGAGACTTCAGTAGTGGAAGCCTGAGCTGGGAGACTTCAGTAGTGGAAGCCTGAGCTGGGAGACTTCAGTAGTGGAAGCCTGAGCTGGGAGACTTCAGTAGTGGAAGCCTGAGCTGGGAGACTTCAGTAGTGTCAGCCTGAGCTGGGAGACTTCAGTAGTGTCAGCCTGAGCTGGGAGACTTCAGTAGTGTCAGCCTGAGCTGGGAGACTTCAGTAGTTTCAGCCTGAGCTGGGAGACTTCAGTAGTGGAAGCCTGAGCTGGGAGACTTCAGTAGTGTCAGCCTGAGCTGGGAGACTTCAGTAGTGTCAGCCTGAGCTGGGAGACTTCAGTAGTGTCAGTCTGAGCTGGGAGACTCCAGTAGTGTCAGTCTGAGCTGGGAGACTCCAGTAGTGTCAGTCTGAGCTGGGAGACTCCAGCAGTGTCAGCCTGAGCTGGGAGACTCCAGCAGTGTCAGCCTGAGCTGGGAGACTCCAGCAGTGTCAGCCTGAGCTGGGAGACTCCAGCAGTGTCAGCCTGAGCTGGGAGACTCCAGCAGTGTCAGCCTGAGCTGGGAGACTCCAGCAGTGTCAGCCTGAGCTGGGAGACTCCAGCAGTGTCAGTCTGAGCTGGGAGACTTCAGTAAAGGTTCAGCAGGTGCTGTAACAGTAACTCAGGACTTACTGTTACTTCAGAGAGAACAGATACAGACACGTCACCATACTGAAAGGATGCATCAGGAAATTGACATAATGTGTGTATGATCACCTATCTGTGGTTGCAGGGGGTCGAGTCACAGCTCCTGTCCCCTCCTCTGTGTGTGAGGGGAGGGGGTCGAGGCACTGCTCCTGCCCCGCCTCTTGTGTGTGTGAGGGGAGGGGGTCGAGGCACTGCTCCTGCCCCGCCTCTGAGGTTGACTTAGCTGATATGGACTAGACTGGGGCGCCTCCTGGACTATATGGTACTTACTGTTACATTTGTGAATGTAGTGAGCTTCAACGACCTCCTCTTCCAGCTTGTATTAAAGACATAGTGAAGACGTACCTTGCTGTGGTTCATCAGCGTCTCCACACACACACACACACACACACACACACACACACACACACACACACACACACACACACACACACACACACTGCTTGCTAGAGGATGTGTGAATCATTGTGACCATCTTTGCGTTTATTGAGTAACAAGTAGACGTGCAGTTCTGAACGTCACTGTATGTGTGTGTGTGTGTGTGAGTATTTACCTATATGTGATTGTAGGGGTCGATTCACAGCTCTTGGCTCTTTGTGTATGTGTGTATTTTGCTTGTATATATATATATATATATATATATATATATATATATATATATATATATAATATAATATAATAGGTACAAGGAGAATAAAGCAAAAAGTGGCAGACCTTAGGATAGACTTGACTAAGACCACAGCCTTGAGACACTACATTAAATGTAAATACATTTGTATGTAAACAATCTTCAAGAAGCCATGTTTGTTTCTTGAAGTGACTAAATCACCAACACACACAAGCAACATACACTGCACCTGCACCATTCCTGAAGGATGCTTCTGGGGGTCAACGCCCCCGCGGTCCGGTCCATGACCAGGCCTCGTGGTGGATCAGTACCTGATCAACCAGGCTGTTACTGCTCGCCGCACGCAGTCAAACGTATGAACCACAGCCTGGCTGATCAGGAACTCTGAATAGCTTTTCAAGTTTCCTCTTGAAAACAGCCAAAGGTTTGTTTGTAATTCCCCTTATGCCCAGGGGTAGTGTGTTTACAAGTCTTGGACTTGACACTCGTCGAGTTCTCTGCTCTCTCTCTCAATTATCTTTCTTTCATAATGAAAAAATGTACTAAAACTTCCTTATCAAAAGCACCCATGTATTAATCCAAGCTTTCCCTAAGTCACACCCAAGACACCAGTCACACCCAAGACACCAGTCACACCCAAGACACCAGTCACACCCAAGACACCAGTCACACCCAAGACACCAGTCACACCCAGCCCCTCCTACTCATATATTCGGAAGATTGTTCCACACATCCACAACTCTTTGAAAACCAATACTTACCTATGTCCTTTCTAAATCTAAATTTATCTAACTTAAATTCGTTATTTCTGGTTCTTAGCTGATTCGATATCCTCAGTATTTTATTAATATCGCCTTCGTTTATGCCCATCATCCACTTATATAATTCAGTGATATCTGGCCTCATTCTAAATCTCTCAAGAGAGTGAAGATTCAAGGCTCTAAGTCTATCTTCATACGGGAGATTCCTTATACAGTGAATCAGCTTTGTCATCCTTCTCTGTATGTTATCCAAAGAATTTATATACATTCTTTAGTAAGGAGACCAAAACTGAGCGGCATAATCCAAGTGAGGTCTCACTAGTGATGTATAGAGCTGTAAAATAACTTTTGGACTCCTGTTACTTATACTTCTTGATATAAATCCCAGTAATCTGTTAGCCTTATTGCGCACACTTAGGACTGTTGTCTTGGCTTTAGATTCCTGCTTACCATGACTCCCAAGTCTTTTTCACATTCTGTATGATCAAGTTCTACTTCACCTAGTTTATAACTTGGAGGGTTATTTTCATTACCAAGAACTAGTAATTTACACTTGTCCACATTGAACTTCATCTGCCACTGTTCAGACTAAGACATTAATTTGTCCAAATCCTCCTGGAGTTCATTGGTATCCTCCTCATAATCAATCATTCAGACTGTTTTTGTATCATCAGCAAATTTATTCATGTCACTTGTAATTCCTTCATCAAGGTCATTAATGTAAATTCTGAACAACAATGGGCCTAACACTGATCCTTGTGGAAGGCCATCAGGATCTCTTTGCTTTCTATTGGTAAGCCATGTCTTGATCCTTGTTAGACCTTTACCTCCTATACCATGAGCTGCCACTTTTCTTAAGTCTTTTGTAAGGTACTCTATCAAAGGCTTTACTGCAATCCAAATAAACAACAACATATTCTTTACCACTGTCTACTGCCTCAAATGCTTTATTGAAGAACGTCAGTAAATTTGTCAGGCAGGAACGACCTCTCATGAATCCATGCTGAGACACTTTTATCAATTACCACACCCACCACCACGACTACTTTAACAACACTACTATTGTTATTACCATCACTACTACTGTTACTACAACTACTATTACCACCACTATTACTACTACCACCACCACTATTATTACTACCACCACCACTATTACTACTACTACCACCACCACCACTATTACTACTACCACCACCATTATTACTACCACCACCACTATTGCCACGACCAACACTACTACCATTGCTACTACCACCATTACTACTACCTCCAACACTACTACTACCACCCCCACCACTATGTTCCAAGGGTTAACGCCCTCGCGTCCCGGTCCCACACCTGGGGTCCCACACCTGGGGTCCTACACCTGGAAGGTCCCAGACCCGTTGCAAACATCTTCACCCTAAAATGTGTTACACACTGATAAAGAAGAGTGATATAGAGCATAGTGGACATCACAGAGCATAGAAGAACCATGCTGTACAAGCCATGTGTACTGACAGTGTAGTTCTCCAAGACCCACACTGCTTAGTGGCAGGAAGAATGGCGGAGATGTCAGTAGTGTACCGCCATCTTGGAGCCACGGTGGATTAGAAGCAAGGACAGTGCCTCACTAGAGCCACGGTGGCTTAGAAACAAGGACAGTGCCTCACTAGAGTCACACAAGGGGAAAACCCCTGACACGCACTCAGTATTGTAGTATGACTCATGGTATCGTGATAAGATGATTGTAAACACTTCGTGGTCTAAAGCAACAACAACAACAAAATACCTTACATTAGTGGACTGCTTATCGCGTCAATTGAAATGTTTGCAACTTGCACAAGGACCCGCTTGAAAGGTTGCTTTCACAAGGCAATGTTGAGGTGTGGATGCACTCTGCCTGGGAGTGACCGAGGGGACGGGAGGCAGGAGAGGTGTGGATGCACTCTGCCTGGGAGTGACCGAGGGGACGGGAGGCAGGAGAGGTGTGGATGCACTCTGCCTGGGAGTGACCGAGGGGACGGGAGGCAGGAGAGGTGTGGATGCACTCTGCCTGGGAGTGTCCGAGGGGACGGGAGGCAGGAGAGGTGTGGATGCACTCTGCCTGGGAGTGACCGAGGGGACGGGAGGCAGGAGAGGTGTGGATGCACTCTGCCTGGGGTGTCCGAGGGGACGGGAGGCAGGAGAGGTGTGGATGCACTCTGCCTGGGAGTGACCGAGGGGACGGGAGGCAGAGAGGTGTGGATGCACTCTGCCTGGGAGTGTCCGAGGGGACGGGAGGCAGGAGAGGTGTGGATGCACTCTGCCTGGGAGTGACCGAGGGGACGGGAGGCAGGAGAGGTGTGGATGCACTCTGCCTGGGTGTGACCGAGGGGACGGGAGGCAGGAGAGGTGTGGATGCACTCTGCCTGGGGTGCCGAGGGGACGGGAGGCAGGAGAGGTGTGGATGCACTCTGCCTGGGTGTGTCCGAGGGGACGGGAGGCAGGAGAGGTGTGGATGCACTCTGCCTGGGTGTGTCCGAGGGGACGGGAGGCAGGAGAGGTGTGGATGCACTCTGCCTGGGTGTGACCGAGGGGACGGGAGGCAGGAGAGGTGTGGATGCACTCTGCCTGGGTGTGACCGAGGGGACGGGAGGCAGGAGAGGTGTGGATGCACTCTGCCTGGGAGTGACCGAGGGGACGGGAGGCAGGAGAGGTGTGGATGCACTCTGCCTGGGTGTGTCCGAGGGGACGGGAGGCAGGAGAGGTGTGGATGCACTCTGCCTGGGAGTGTCCGAGGGGACGGGAGGCAGGAGAGGTGTGGATGCACTCTGCCTGGGAGTGACAGAGGGGACGGGAGGCAGGAGAGGTGTGGATGCACTCTGCCTGGGAGTGACCGAGGGGACGGGAGGCAGGAGAGGTGTGGATGCACTCTGCCTGGGAGTGACCGAGGGGACGGGAGGCAGGAGAGGGCTGATGCACTCTGCCTGGGAGGACTGAGGGGACGGGAGGCAGGAGGAGTGTGGATGCACTCTGCCTGGGGTACAGAGGGGACAGGAGGCAGGAGGGTGTGATGCATTTGCCTGAGGACGGGACAGAGGCAGAGTGTGGATGCACTTGCCGGGTGACCAGGGGACAGAGGCAGGAGAGTCATGATACACTTGAGGGACTTGAGCTAGAGTCCCCACCACGCTGGCTCATTTGTATTTAGCATCCATGTCTATGAATCGTGTGGTGCATTAAACATACCTAGTTGGATTAATCTTATTGTAGCCAGCTGGCCCAGTGGTTGACACACTGGCCTGAAGTTATACGACTCACTCGCCATGGGTTTAAATCCCCACCCGTTCCGTGGTCCATTTGCACTGATTTAGCACCATTAATGACGTAGTCCAGGTTTGCCATTAAACAATAAGAATGTATTGTATTTGTATATAAAGCTGTAGATACAACTCCAGAGTTGAAAGATCCAACTAAGACCTTGGAACAGTTGGGTGTCTTCATTGATGAAACGTTCAGCCTACATAACTGAGATTCTTCAGTCAAATACAAAGGCAACAGTAGTAATAAAATAAAGATGATGTATCAGTCCATCAACCTTGGAGGTAATTGAGGTGGTCAGTCCCTCAGCCTGGAGAAGAGTTCACCTCCATGGTCTGGAGGGACTCACCACCTCCATGGTCTGGAGGGACTCACCACCTCCATGGTCTGGAGGGACTCACCACCTCCATGGTCTGGAGGGACTCACCACCTCCATGGTCTGGAGGGACTCACAACCTCCATGGTCTGGAGGGACTCACCACCTCCATGGTCTGGAGGGACTCACCACCTCCATGGTCTGGAGGGCTCACCACCTCCATGGTCTGGAGGGACTCACCACCTCCATGGTCTGGAGGGACTCACCACCTCCATGGTCTGGAGGGTTCACCACCTCCATGGTCTGGAGGGACTCACCACCTCCATGGTCTGGAGGGACTCACCACCTCCATGGTCTGGAGGGACTCACCACCTCCATGGTCTGGAGGGACTCACCACCTCCATGGTCTGGAGGGGCTCACCACCTCCATGGTCTGGAGGGACTCACCACCTCCATGGTCTGGAGGGACTCACCACCTCCATGGTCTGGAGGGACTCACCACCTCCATGGTCTGGAGGGACTCACCACCTCCATGGTCTGGAGGGACTCACCACCTCCATGGTCTGGAGGGACTCACCACCTCCATGGTCTGGAGGGACTCACCACCTCCATGGTCTGGAGGGACTCACCACCTCCATGGTCTGGAGGGACTCACCACCTCCATGGTCTGGAGGGACTCACCACCTCCATGGTCTGGAGGGACTCACCACCTCCATGGTCTGGAGGGACTCACCACCTCCATGGTCTGGAGGGACTCACCACCTCCACTACTATTTTCTCCATGATGACTACATCATAAAAACAAGTCATAGTGCTGTAAATTCCCTTGAGGACGCTGCTTCACTCTGTATGTGTGACGTCCACTGAGGACGCTGCTTCACTCTGTATGTGTGACGTCCACTGAGGACGCTGCTTCACTCTGTATGTGTGACGTCCACTGAGGACGCTGCTTCACTCTGTATGTGTGACGTCCACTGAGGACGCTGCTTCACTCTGTATGTGTGACGTCCACTGAGGACGCTGCTTCACTCTGTATGTGTGACGTCCACTGAGGACGCTGCTTCACTCTGTATGTGTGACGTCCACTGAGGACGCTGCTTCACTCTGTATGTGTGACGTCCACTGAGGACGCTGCTTCACTCTGTATGTGTGACGTCCACTGAGGACGCTGCTTCACTCTGTATGTGTGACGTCCACTGAGGACGCTGCTTCACTGTATGTGTGACGTCCACTGAGGACGCTGCTTCACTCTGTATGTGTGACGTCCACCGAGGACGCAGCTTCACTCTATGTGTGACGTCCATTGAGGACGCTGCTTCACTCTGTATGTGACGTCCACTGAGACGCTGCTTCCTCTGTATGTGTGACGTCCACTGAGGACGCTGCTTCACTCTGTATGTGTGACGTCCACTGAGGACGCTGCTTCACTCTGTATGTGTGACGTCCACTGAGGACGCTGCTTCACTCTGTATGTGTGACGTCCACGAGGACGCAGCTTCACTCTTGTGTGACGTCCATTGAGGACGCTGCTTCACTCTGTATGTGTGACGTCCACTGAGGACGCTGCTTCACTCTGTATGTGTGACGTCCACTGAGGACGCTGCTTCACTCTGTATGTGTGACGTCCACTGAGGACGCTGCTTCACTGTATGTGTGACGTCCACTGAGGACGCTGCTTCACTCTGTATGTGGTACGTCCACTGAGGACGCTGCTTCACTCTGTATGTGAGTGACGTCCACTGAGGACGCTGCTTCACTCTGTATGTGAGCGACGTCCACTGAGGACGCTGCTTCACTCTATGTGAGTGACGTCCACTGAGGACGCTGCTTCACTCTGTATGTGTGACGTCCACTGAGGACGCTGCTTCACTCTGTATGTGATTGACGTCCAGTGAGGAAGCTGCTTCACTCTGTATGTGAGTGACGTCCAGTGAGGACGCTGCTTCACTCTGTATGTGAGTGACGTCCAGTGAGGACGCTGCTTCACTCTGTATGTGAGTGACGTCCAGTGAGGACGCTGCTTCACTCTGTATGTGAGTGACGTCCACTGAGGACGCTGCAGACTCATAATATCACAATTTATGTAAACGGAAACTGATAGAGTGCAACAACCTGCACTCTTGTTGCACGCTAACAGTCCAGGTGTTGCAAGTGCAACACCTTGGCTCAACAACACTTGAAATTCCTTGAACTACACTCCCTGGACTACACTCCCTGAACTACACTCCCTTGAACTACACTCCCTGGACTACACTCCCTGGACTACACTCCCTGACCTACACTCCCTTGAACTACACTCCCTGGACTACACTCCCTGGACTACACTCCCTGGACTACACTCCCTGAACTACACTCCCTTGAACTACACTCCCTGAACTACACTCCCTGGACTACACTCCCTGACCTACACTCCCTTGAACTACACTCCCTGGACTACACTCCCTGGACTACACTCCCTGAACTACACTCCCTTGAACTACACTCCCTGGACTACACTCCCTTGAACTACACTCCCTGGACTACACTCCCTTGAACTACACTCCCTGGACTACACTCCCTTAACTACACTACCTTGAACTACACTACCCTGAACTACACTCCATGAACTACACTCCCTTGAACTACACCCCTGGACTACACTCCCTGAACTACACTCCCTGGACTACATTCCCTGAACTACACTCCCTAGACTACACTCCCTGGACTACACTCCCTGAAAGGTGGGCGAGAAGGTGGGAAAGAAGAGTTTGTGTGGAGGGAGGGAGAGTGTGGGAGGGGAGGAGAGTGGGGAGGGAGAGAGTGTGGGAGGGGAGGAGAGAGTGTGGGAGGGGAAGAGAGTGTGTGGAGGGAGAGTGTGGGAGGGGAGGAGAGTGTGTGGAGGGAGAGTGTGGGAGGGGAGGAGAGTGTGTGGAGGGAGAGTGTGGGAGGGGAGGAAGGAAGGGAACAAAGGTGAGAGGGAACACAAGGACAGGTACCACTAATTAATGCATCTCAACACAGTGATTATGTGACTCTGTCAACAAGTGTCCATCTCTCCAAGACTGGTTACTACCACCCCCGTCCTCCTCCCCATCCTTCCCTCCCCCCTCTCCTCTCATGTCCCTCCTGTCACTTCAACCCCAACCACAGCTCCCTCTCCCCTCTTGTCACCCCAGAGCCACATCTCCCTCTCCCCTCTTGTCACCCCAGAGCCACAGCTCCCTCTTGTCACCCCAGAGCCACAGCTCCCTCTTGTCACCCCAGAGCCACAACTCCCTCTCCCCTCTTGTCACCCCAGAGTCACCTTTTGTCTCTACAATGTAACTGTCATATAGAATAGTGCAGGAGCACACTGCGGGTGTTCCCACTATGTAAATAGGCTGGCTGGTATGATGTGAACACTGGTATGAAGATGTGAACACTGGTATGAAGATGTGAACACTGGTTGCTAATATAACAGAGGTCTTGCACTGACCTTCACGTACAGAACGGGAACGATACAACTCCTATAATACACAGATGCTGGGGTCCTCACAGGTTATATAAATATTTTCGTACAGTAGCCAGACTCACTACATATACCCAGGTGTTGATCCCGGGGGATGGATGACCACCCCACGAGGGTGAGAAGGATGAATGCCCTCCGTGGGTTTCGTAACTCAGTAGTCCTGGTGTTTTTGTGAGGGATGATGCATCGTTCTGTGTTGAACCATGAGGACTCATAGTTGCGTCATGACGTACATGACAGACGTAATGTATAGTGCTTGGTGGTATCTCTGAGACATGCGTCTCAGTGTATATACACACTGTATATACACTGAGAGACATACACCTCATGGAGTATGTATCCTGTGAGGAATTATACCTGGTTACAGCCAGTTAAGAGGCGGGGCCAGGAGACTAGAATCAACACTTGCAATAACAAACAGATGAATAAAGAGTGCAGCCTTGTTTGTATTCATTGTGGGTGTGTAATAATTTACTCACCCTCATTATATCTTACATAGTGGGAACACACTATAATAGTGTATATGATTGTTAGTAGTGTGTAAGTACCCCAGACGACCTCCCTCCCTTACCAGGTGAGGAATTGTACACACCCAGCCTTAGGTCGAGCCCACTGGCAGGGGTGCAGCAGTTCGCAGTCACTTCCTCGACTAAGAACTACAAGTATCGTGGCACAAACCAACTCATTTGAGAAAATAAACCAGAAAATAAGTACAATTTATTGATCTTTGTGTGTGTGTGTACTCACCTACTTGTGGTTGCAGGGGTCGATTCATAGCTCCTGGCCCCGCCTCTTCACTGGTCGCCACTAGGTCCACTCTCTCCCTGCTCCATGAGCTTTATCATACCTCTTTGTGTGTGTGTTGAGTCAGTCACAGTAATCAATGTTTGGTATCCTACATTACAAATTCAACTCTTTTTTTTTTTTCCCCATCCTAATGACAGTAACGTGACTGTACTTGACTTACGTGGTTACAAGAGTGACTGTACTTGACTTACGTGGTTACAAGAGTGACTGTACTTGACTTACGTGGTTACAAGAGTGACTGTACTTGACTTACGTGGTTACAAGAGTGACTGTACTTGACTTACGTGGTTACAAGAGTGACTGTACTTGACTTACGTCGTTACAAGAGTGACTGTACTTGACTTACGTGGTTACAAGAGTGACTGTACTTGACTTACGTGGTTACAAGAGTGACTGTACTTGACTCACGTGGTTACAAGAGTGACTGTACTTGACTCACGTCGTTACAAGAGTGACTGTACTTGACTTACGTCGTTACAAGAGTGACTGTACTTGACTTACGTGGTTACAAGAGTGACTGTACTTGACTTACGTGGTTACAAGAGTGACTGTACTTGACTTACGTGGTTACAAGAGTGACTGTACTTGACTTACGTCGTTACAAGAGTGACTGTACTTGACTTACGTGGTTACAAGAGTGACTGTACTTGACTTACGTGGTTACAAGAGTGACTGTACTTGACTTACGTGGTTACAAGAGTGACTGTACTTGACTTACGTGGTTACAAGAGTGACTGTACTTGACTCACGTCGTTACAAGAGTGACTGTACTTGACTTACGTGGTTACAAGAGTGACTGTACTTGACTCACATGACTACAGTATAAGTCAACTGGAAAGATACCTATAGTCAGTTTCTGACCATCCGGGCTGTGGTTCGTACGATGGTTTACGTGCGGCCAGCAGTAACAGCCTGGTTGATCAGGTCGCTGATCCACCACGCGGCCTGGTCATGGACCGGGCCGCGGGGGGCGGTGACCCCCGAAACACCCTCCAGGCACGTGGCTAGAGTACTTCAGCAGAAAGCAGCGCTTGCAAGAGTAATCTTGTGACAACGTTTTGCTCTAAGTATGACTTGACGATAGTTCAAGACTGAGCAAAACGTCGTCGTGAGTTTTGAGTCCTAAGTGATGATTTCTGGTGAATTCAGTGTGTTGAGTCAAGTGTTTCTCACCAGAGTGAAACTTAGATTAAGGAATTTTGTGTTACACTGGTTAGACTTACTACTACTACTACGACTACTACTACTTATTACTACTACTGCCTCCCCTCGTTCTCCCAGCCCCGTCCCTCCTCTCGTTCTACCACTCCCAGCCCCGTCCCTCCTCTCGTTCTACCACTCCCAGCACCGTCCCTCCTCTCGTTCTACTACTCCCAGCACCATCCCTCCTCTCGTTCTACTACTCCCAGCACCGTCCCTCCTCTCGTTCTACCACTCCCGGCACCGTCCCTCCTCTCGTTCTACCACTCCCAGCACCGTCCCTCCTCTCGTTCTACCACTCCCGGCCCCGTCCCTCCTCTCGTTCTACCACTCCCAGCACCGTCCCTCCTCTCGTTCTACCACTCCCGGCCCCGTCCCTCCTCTCGTTCTACCACTCCCAGCACCGTCCCTCCTCTCGTTCTACTACTCCCAGCACCGTCCCTCCTCTCGTTCTACCACTCCCAGCCCCGTCCCTCCTCTCGTTCTACTACTCCCAGCACCGTCCCTCCTCTCGTTCTACCACTCCCAGCCCCGTCCCTCCTCTCGTTCTACCACTCCCAGCACCGTCCCTCCTCTCGTTCTACTACTCCCAGCACCGTCCCTCCTCTCGTTCTACCACTCACGGCACCGTCCCTCCTCTCGTTCTACCACTCCCAGCCCGTCCCTCCTCTCGTTCTACCACTCCGGCCCCGTCCCTCCTCTCGTTCTACCACTCCCAGCACCGTCCCTCCTCTCGTTCTACTACTCCCAGCACCGTCCCTCCTCTCGTTCTACCACTCCCAGCCCCGTCCCTCCTCTCGTTCTACCACTCCCAGCCCCGTCCCTCCTCTCGTTCTACCACTCCCGGCCCCGTCCCTCCTCTCGTTCTACCACTCCCGGCCCCGTCCCTCCTCTCGTTCTACCACTCCCAGCACCATCCCTCTTCTCGTTCTACCACTCACAGCACCATCCCTCTTCTCGTTCTACCACTCCCAGCACCATCCCTCTTCTCGTTCTACCACTCACGGCCCCGTCCCTCCTCTCGTTCTACCACTCCCAGCCCCGTCCCTCCTCTCGTTCTACCACTCACAGCACCATCCCTCTTCTCGTTCTACCACTCCCAGCACCATCCCTCTTCTCGTTCTACCACTCACGGCCCCGTCCCTCTTCTCGTTCTACCACTCACGGCCCCGTCCCTCCTCTCGTTCTACCACTCCCAGCACCATCCCTCCTCTCGTTCTACCACTCCCAGCACCATCCCTCTTCTCGTTCTACCACTCCCAGCCCCGTCCCTCCTCTCGTTCTACCACTCCCAGCACCATCCCTCTTCTCGTTCTACCACTCCCAGCACCGTCCCTCCTCTCGTTCTACCACTCACGGCCCCAACCCTCCTCTCGTTCTACTACTCCCGGCCCCGTCCCTCCTCTCGTTCTACCACTCCCGGCCCCGTCCCTCCTCTCGTTCTACCACTCACGGCCCCATCCCTCTTCTCGTTCTACCACTCACGGCCCCAACCCTCCTCTCGTTCTACCACTCACGGCCCCGTCCCTCCTCTCGTTCTACCACTCACGGCCCCGTCCCTCCTCTCGTTCTACCACTCACGGCCCCAACCCTCCTCTCGTTCTACCACTCACGGCCCGTCCCTCCTCTCGTTCTACCACTCCGGCCCGTCCCTCCTCTCGTTCTACCACTCACGGCCCGTCCCTCTTCTCGTTCTACCACTCACGGCCCCAACCCTCCTCTCGTTCTACCACTCACGGCCCCGTCCCTCCTCTCGTTCTACCACTCACGGCCCCGTCCCTCCTCTCGTTCTACCACTCACGGCCCCGTCCCTCTCTCTCGTTCTACCACTCCGGCCCCGTCCCTCCTCTCGTTCTACCACTCACGGCCCCGTCCCTCCTCTCGTTCTACCACTCCGGCCCCGTCCCTCTTCTCGTTCTACCACTCCGGCCCCGTCCCTCCTCTCATGTCTACCACTCCCGGCCCCGTCCCTCCTCTTCTTCTACTACTCCCGGCCCGTCCCTCCTCTCGTTCTACCACTCCACGGCCCCGTCCCTCCTCTCTGTCTCTACTCTTCACCCGGCCCCGTCCCTCCTCTCGCTCTACCACTCACGGCCCCGTCCCTCCTCTCGTTCTACTACTCCCGGCCCCGTCCCTCCTCTCGTTCTACTACTCCCGGCCCCGTCCCTCCTCTCGTTCTACCACTCACGGCCCCGTCCCTCCTCTCGTTCTACCACTCCCAGCCCCGTCCCTCCTCTCGTTCTACTACTCCGGCCCGTCCCTCCTCTCGTTCTACCACTCACGGCCCCGTCCCTCCTCTCGTTCTACCACTCACGGCCCCGTCCCTCCTCTCGTTCTTCTACTACCGGCCCCGTCCCTCCTCTCGTTCTACCACTCACGGCCCCGTCCCTCCTCTCGTTCTACCACTCACGGCCCCGTCCCTCCTCTCGTTCTACCACTCCCAGCCCCGTCCCTCCTCTCGTTCTACCACTCACGGCCCCGTCCCTCCTCTCGTTCTACCACTCCCAGCCCCGTCCCTCCTCTCGTTCTACCACTCCCAGCCCCGTCCCTCCTCTCGTTCTACCACTCACGGCCCCGTCCCTCCTCTCGTTCTACCACTCACGGCCCCGTCCCTCCTCTCGTTCTTTCTACTCCCCTCGTCCCTACCTCTCGTTCTACCACACAACGGCCCGTCCCTCCTCTCGTTCTACCACTCACGGCCCCGTCCCTCCTCTGGTATATATACTGGCTCTCTTCCCTTCACACTTTTTACACTCCCCATCATGGGGAGCACAGCAAGAAAGAAAGATGACCGACACCCTCTACCCAGGGGGCCAATGCCGGGTCACCATTTGGAGAAGACCCGGGCCGGATGTACCGGCGAACATACAACAACAACAACAACTTCACGCTTCTGTGTCATTTGTTAATGGTCCAAAGTGGACCGAAACGTCGTCATACGTTTCGGTCTCCTGTGTGTGGTTTGTATACCTACCTGGTCTACCTGAGAGAATTCCAGGGGTCAACGCCCCCGCGGCCCGGTCCGTGACCAGGCCTCTTGTTGGACCAGAGCCTGATCAACCAGGCTGTTACTGCTGGCCGCACGCAGTCCAACGTACGAACCACAGCCCGGTAGTATAGTGTTACACTGTAGATAAACCAGTCAGTGTATGTGCAAATATACTGTGTCTCCCTCCAAGAGAGATTATATCTCCCCACAACACCCCCCAACACTCCTACAACACCCTCCCAACAACACCCACCCCTACACCCTCTCCCACACCTACAGTGACTCACTACTCGCCACTTTCCAAAACTACCACAACTAATTAGTCAATTCACCGCCCCTCTCCCCCACCTGTTACATCTTCCTCCCCACAGGACTTAGTAACCAACAGGACTTAGTAACCAACAGGACTTAGTAACCAACAGGACTTAGTAACCAACAGGACTTAGTTACAAACAGGACTTAGTAACCAACGGGACACAGTAACCAACGGGACACAGTAACCAACAGAACTTAATAACCAAAAACCAGAAAAATTCCTGGACATTAAACAGGTGTCAGTGGACAGGTGTAGCCTAGGTACAAGTGTTCCATCCTGGGCCTGGAGTCACTAACACACTGCAACCACAAATAGGTAAGTACACATACACGAGTAGACAAGGAACATCAAGACACTGTACTGAGAGAGAGAGATATTGTAACTCACATGAGGGTGTTAAAAGTACCCACGAGGGTGCCAAGAGTACCCACGAGGGTGCCAAGAGTACCCACGAGGGTGTTAAAAGTACCCAGGAGGATGTCAAAAGTACCCAGGAGGATGCCAAAAGTACCCAGGAGGATGCCAAAAGTACCCAGGAGGATGCCAAAAGTACCCAGGAGGATGCCAAAAGTACCCACGAGGGTGTCGGAAGTACCCAGGAGAGTGCCAAAAGTACCCACTATTAACATCTTGAAGTTTTTCTTCTTCCACGAGATACTCTTTAGTACCTTGTATGTCATGATCATGTCTCCCCTGAGTACCTTGTATGTCATGATCATGTCTCCCCTGAGTACCTTGTATGTTGTGATCATGTCTCCCCTGAGTACCTTGTATGTCATGATCATGTCTCCCCTGAGTACCTTGTATGTTGTGATCATGTCTCCTCTTGAGTTTCTTTTTCTCTAAGGCTAAGAGATGATCTCATTATAATCACAGTTCATCAAATTCATTTCAGATCACATCTGAGGGGGTGGCCGCCCCCCTGCTCCCCACGTGACAAAACACATCGTTACTACTAGTGTAATAAATAATAATTATGTTTACAATAAATATCCTAGCATCTACATTCATTATTATTATTATTATTATTATTATTATTATTGTTGTTGTCGTAAAGAAAGAAAGATGTATGTGTGATTTATGTAGTGACTCATGATGTGTGAGTCATGTGTGCCAACACACACACACACGTATACTACCAGGTGTTCCTAGTCCTTGTTACTGAGCAAGAGAGAGGAACACAGGTACCAGCACAGGTGTTCCTAGTCCTTGTTACTGAGCAAGAGAGAGGAACACAGGTACCATCAGCAGCCACCAACTGCTGATGGAAGGCTGCGATGAAAGAAAAGTACAGGAAGCCAGGAATGAAATAGAAGAATGAAGGAATGTGCCACTACCTTTTACACCACTCCGAGATGAACACTGAATGCTTATATTAAAAATGTAGAAATAATAATAATTATTATTATTATAAGTACATGTACAAGGTATATAGACCATAGCTGACATCAGTGACATATTACTATATAGAAAGCCGCTTGTTATGCAGAGCATTTCCCACAAACTAGGTTTATTTTGTCCCCAGGATGCGACCCACACCAGTCCACTAACACGTAGGTACCTATTTACTGCTAGGTCTAGGTAAAAATGGACAGCAGGTGTCTTAATTAAGGAAACACGTCCTAATGTTTCCACCCGTACCGGGGATCGAACCATGGATCTCAGTATGTGAGCTGAGCTACGGGACACGCCGACAACTTCCCATGCCGGGAATCGTAGCCGGGCCTCCTGGGTGTAAGCCAACAGTCATACCCACCAGCGTCACATGGTTACGTTTTGTGGACGATGTCCTCATAATAACTCCCAGGGAAGACTCAGCTTAGTTGAACCGGCCTCCAGGTACACTTGAAGAGGCCAAAGACAGGTTACCATTACTCGACGTCTCTCCAGGTACACTCCAGGTACACTCCAGGTACATAGACATCCTCATTCATAAAGTAGATAACACCCTTAAATTACAGGTTTACAGGAAGCTTACACACAAACAATCTCACACACTTCTACTCCAGCCAGATACTAAGAGCAAACGAGGCATCATCATAGGATTTTCCTGAGAGCATAACGAATTTTCAGCCCCGAGTTCGTTGACGACGAGTGTTCACACCAAACCTACACTGAGGTACACTTTCATTCTTCATCAAGAACTGTAAGAAAAGAGCCCTCCAAATCAACAATTCACCACGCACTAGCACCACAAAGTCGTAATCCTTCCCAACAGCCAAGTTGCCTTGAACGTCTCCAAAATACTTGCACAAGCCAACACTAGAGTCGCCATCGCAACCAGCACATCCATCAAAGACCTGACCAGAACCAAAGTGAAGAACCTTGAACCAGTCAATTCAGGTGTTTACACAATCCCTTGTGGAGGCTGTGACAAGGTATACGTCGGTGAAACACCACGTACCCTTCAAACAATGTACATCTAAATGAACAACGCCTGTATGCAGCACGGAAACTCCAGGCCGACTAGTTATCACAGAAGCAAACTTCCACAAGCGTAAATGCCTTGAGTCATCTTTAATCGCTGTTTTAGACACCATTAAACAAAATAACCGAGCGAAACGTTGCCACAATGAAATGTCACATTAGTTGCATCTGTCTCCTTTTACCTAACACACTAAAAACTACAGACACCAACACACTACAGACACTAACACACTACAGACACTAACACACTACAGACACTAACACACTACAGACACTAACACACTACAGACAGACAGACACCAAAACACTACAAACAGACAGACAGACAGACAGACACCAACACTACAGACAGACAGACAGACAGACACCAACACACTACAGACAGACAGACAGACAGACACCAACACACTACAGACAGACAGACAGACAGACACCAACACACTACAGACAGACAGACAGACACCAACACACTACAGACAGACACCAACACACTACAGACAGACAGACACCAACACACTACAGACAGACAGACACCAACACACTACAGACAGACAGACAGACACCAACACACTACAGACAGACAGACAGACACCAACACACTACAGACAGACAGATACCAACACACTACAGACAGATACCAACACACTACAGACACCAACACACTACAGACAGACAGATAACAACACACTACAGACAGATACCAACACACTACAGACACCAACACACTACAGACAGACAGATACCAACACACTACAGACAGATACCAACACACTACAGACAGATACCAACACACTACAGACACCAACACACTACAGACAGACAGATACCAACACACTACAGACAGACACCAACACACTACAGACAGACAGATAACAACACACTACAGACAGACAGATAACAACACACTACAGACAGATACCAACACACTACAGACAGATACCAACACACTACAGACAGATACCAACACACTACAGACACCAACACACTACAGACAGACAGATACCAACACACTACAGACAGATACCAACACACTACAGACAGATACCAACACACTACAGACAGACACCAACACACTACAGACAGACAGATAACAACACACTACAGACACCAACACACTACAGACAGACAGATACCAACACACTACAGACAGATACCAACACACTACAGACACCAACACACTACAGACACCAACACACTACAGACAGACAGATACCAACACACTACAGACACCAACACACTACAGACAGACAGATACCAACACACTACAGACAGATACCAACACACTACAGACACCAACACACTACAGACAGACAGATAACAACACACTACAGACAGACACCAACACACTACAGACAGATACCAACACACTACAGACACCAACACACTACAGACAGACAGATACCAACACACTACAGACAGATACCAACACACTACAGACACCAACACACTACAGACAGACAGATACCAACACACTACAGACAGATACCAACACACTACAGACAGATACCAACACACTACAGACACCAACACACTACAGACAGACAGATACCAACACACTACAGACAGATACCAACACACTACAGACACCAACACACTACAGACAGACAGATAACAACACACTACAGACAGATACCAACACACTACAGACAGATACCAACACACTACAGACAGATACCAACACACTACAGACACCAACACACTACAGACAGACAGATACCAACACACTACAGACAGATACCAACACACTACAGACAGACACCAACACACTACAGACAGACAGATAACAACACACTACAGACAGACGCCAACACACTACAGACAGACAGACACCAACACACTACAGACAGACAGATACCAACACACTACAGACAGATACCAACACACTACAGACACCAACACACTACAGACAGACAGATAACAACACACTACAGACAGACGCCAACACACTACAGACAGACAGACACCAACACACTACAGACAGACAGATACCAACACACTACAGACAGACACCAACACACTACATACACCGTCCATCGATCGCTAGCACACTCAGCTCACACACTGAGGTCTGTGGTTCGATCCCCGGTACGGGTGTAAACATTAGGAAATGTTTCCTTAAGACACCTACTGTTCCTGCTCACCTACAAGTAAAATAGGTACCTGGATGTTGGACTGGTGTGGGTCGCATCCTGGGGACATAATTTGTCCGAAATGCTCTGCATAACAAGGGGCTTTCTATATAGCAGTATGTCAGTGATGTCAGCTAGGCCTGTATACCTTGTACATGTACTTGTAGAGATTATTATTATTATTATTATTATTACTATTATTATTATTATTATTAACATTAAACGGTACAGAACGTCGCGGTGGCAAGAGTTTGCGCGCCAACTTGTACTGCCAAACACGCCCTCGCAACCCACCAATCAGCGGCGCCTGACGGGTTGACGTCACCCAAGAATGCAGCAGCAACCAGTCAGCGGCGCCGACTGCGGCTGACGTCATGAAGGAATGCAAGCAGCCGACCAGTAGTGTGACGCCTACATCGTACCACTCCACGTGCCGCATTCACAATATTTTCATTTCTTTTTCTTATCAAGTGTCAAAAGTTTGAACGTAACGTAAACACTACACAAAGTAAACAGACTTGGGTGCCAGTACTGCGCACACAAGTATTTACAGTGTGACTATTGTAAAAATGTCACCATTGTAAAAATAAGTTGATGTTAATTAATGTATTGATTAGCTACAAAAACTTAGTGTACTCTAACACTGACGAGGAACTGGTAATTACGTTATTTACGTTATTGAAAGATGAAGGAAGGCAGTAGGATGGGTGGAGTAACGGACCCAGATGGTCCAGCCTTCACAGGTCAGATGGTTCCTCCTCATCCACCCCTCAGTGGACCCAGATGGTCCAGCCTTCACAGGTCAGATGGTTCCTCCTCATCCACCCCTCAGTGGACCCAGATGGTCCAGCCTTCACAGGTCAGATGGTTCCTCCTCATCCACCCCTCAGTGGACCCAGATGGTCCAGCCTTCACAGGTCAGATGGTCCCTCCTTCACAGGTCAGATGGTTCCTCCTCATCCACCCCTCAGTGGACCCATATGGTCCCTCCTTCACAGGTCAGAGGTCCCAGATGGTCCTCTACATCCACCATCACAGATGGCTCCACCACACTCACAAGCAGTGTCCAGAATATCTTAGTGCGAAGTTTGTGAAGGTTGGAAACCAAAACCAGTATAATACTAGCCTAGGAAGGGACACATTATTCTAGTACCTACAGTAGGGGGTCAGGCTTCAAACACCTTGTATTACACAGCAATAAAGGAGTGGAACGGATTGCCTGCACATGTCAAAGCCTATCCTAGCATAAGCCAGTTCAGGAAGACAGCTGAAAGGTACATAATGAATGAAGTTACAGAACAGGAGGAGAGTGATTTCTTGTACAGAAGGCCCCGCTTTACAGCGTTTCGCTAGTACAGACGTTTTCAATTACATCCATTCTTCAGTTATTAAGGCTTCCTGCAATAAATATATTCACCACTTACTATCACCTAAGTACGAAAATATTTTAAGGTAAGTAATGTGTGTATTGTATATGTATATTTCACTTTACAGCTATTTTCGCCTCGCAGCAGTAGCCCGGAACCTAACCTGCTGTATAAGCGGGGCTCTTCAGTAGCCCGGAACCTAACCTGCTGTATAAGCGGGACTCTTCAGTAGCACGGAACCTAACCTGCTGTATAAGCGGGGCCCTTCAGTAGCCCGGAACCTAACCTGCTGTATAAGCGGGGCTCTTCAGTAGCCCAGAACCTAACCTGCTGTATAAGCGGGGCTCTTCAGTAGCCCGGAACCTAACCTGCTGTATAAGCGGGGCTCTTCAGTAGCCCGGAACCTAACCTGCTGTATAAGCGGGGCTCTTCAGTAGCCCGGAACCTAACCTGCTGTATAAGCGGGGCTCTTCAGTAGCCCGGAACCTAACCTGCTGTATAAGCGGGGCTCTTCAGTAGCCCGGAACCTAACCTGCTGTATAAGGGGGCTCTTCAGTAGCCCGGAACCTAACCTGCTGTATAAGCGGGGCTCTTCAGTAGCCCGGAACTTAACCTGCTGTATAAGCGGGGCTCTTCAGTAGCCCGGAACCTAACCTGCTGTATAAGCGGGGCTCTTCAGTAGTCCGGAACTTAACCTGCTGTATAAGCGGGGCTCTTCAGTAGCCCGGAACCTAACCTGCTGTATAAGCGGGGCTCTTCAGAGTCGAACTAACTGCTGTATAAGCGGGCTCTTCAGTAGCCGAACCTAACCTGCTGTATAAGCGGGCTCTTCAGTAGCCCGGAACCTAACCTGCTGTATAAGCGGGGCTCTTCAGTAGCCCGGAACTTAACCTGCTGTATAAGCGGGGCCTGCTTGTATAACTAACATTGTTGACATTAGTTGTTTTAATTTTTAAGGTTATAAATATGACTGATGTCTACTGTATCTTACAGTTAGGCTTTAAATAATAAAATATTACAAGGACCCCAATGAAAAAAAGTGTGTAGTTGTACTTGTGTATAGTTGTACTTAAATAAACGTACCCTCAAGAGGACTCTGATAAGTGCATCACTGTATGACACTCCACACAGGTCCTTGTGTGGCACTCCTTCCTGTAACCCACTACTCTTCCTGGCACCATGCTTATCCCACACCCCTTCCCCACTACCACTGCTTCCCCACAACCCATGGGTCCCCACAGTCCCCTCCTACAGTCACTCTTGCACCACTGTATTGATTCAAGTGTTTTAAGTCTACTGGTAACAAAGACCGTAAACAAGAGTGTTGTTTTTATTTAGCAAAACTGGATATATCAGCAGTGTGCTGCTACACTATCCTATATAATAGTTACATTGTGGCAACAATGTAACTATTATATAGCTAGCCATGTTTCCCTGTCATATTCCATCACACCAGTACTTCTTTTTGCTGCTAGGTTGGCAGGGACAGCAGGGGAGGAGAGGTGCATCAGGGAAGGGGAGGGGCAGCAGGGAAGGGGAGGGGCAGCAGGGAAGGGGAGGGGCAGCAGGGAAGGAGAGGTGCATCAGGAGAGGGCATGGGCAGCAGGGGAGGAGAGGTGCATCAGGGGAGGGCAGGGGTAGCAGGGGAGGAGAAGGGCAGCAGGGGAGGAGAGGTGCATCAGGGGAGTGCAGGGGCAGCAGGGAAGGAGAGGGGCAACAGGGGAGGAGAGGTGCATCAGGGGAGGAGAGTGGCAGCAGGGGAGGGCAGGTGCATCAGGGGAAGAGAGGAGCAGCAGGGGAGGGCAGGGGCAGCAGGGGAGGAGAGTGACAGCAGGGAATGGCAGGGGCATCAGGGGAGGGCAGGGGCAGCAGGGTTTTTAAGAATCTTGGCAGTAAAATTCTACATGCCAGGGAACCGAGCCTTCCTTCCCTCCCTTTCTTCCCTTCCTCCCTTTCTTCCCTCCCTCCCTTTCTTCCCTCTCTCCCCACCCACTGCAACAACACCCCTCTTCCTCTCTCCCCACCCACTGCAACATCACCCTCTTCCCTCTCTCCCCACCCACTGCAACAACACCCTCTTCCCTCTCCCCACCCACTGCAACAACACCCCTCTTCCCTCTCTCCCCACCCACTGCAACATCACCCCTCTTCCCTCTCTCCCCACCCACTGCAACAACACCCCTCTTCCCTCTCTCCCCACCCACTGCAACAACACCCCTCTTCCCTCTCTCCCCACCCACTGCAACAACACCCCTCTTCCCTCTCTCCCCACCCACTGCAACAACACCCCTCTTCCCTCTCTCCCCCTACTGCAACAACACCCCTCTTCCCTCTCTCCCCACCCACTGCAACAACACCCCTCTCTCTCTCCCCGCCCACTGCAACAACACCCCTCTTCTCTCTCTCCCCACCCACTGCAACATCACCCCTCTTCTCTCTCTCCCCACCCACTGCAACAACACCCCTCTTCCCTCTCTCCCGCCTACTGCAACACACCCCTCTTCCCTCTCTCCCCGCCCACTGCAACAACACCCCTCTTCCTCTCTCCCCGCCCACTGCAACAACACCCCTCTTCCCTCTCTCCCCGCCCACTGCAACAACACCCCTCTTCCCTCTCTCCGCCCACTGCAACAACACCCCTCTTCCCTCTCTCCCACCCACTGCAACAATACCCTCTTCCCTCTCTCCCCGCCCACTGCAACAACACCCCTCTTCCCTCTCTCCCCGCCCACTGCAACAACACCCTCTTCCCTCTCCCCACCCACTGCAACAACACCCTCTTCCCTCTCTCCCCGCCCACTGCAACAACACCCCTCTTCCCTCTCTCCCCGCCCACTGCAACAACTTCCTCTCTCCCCGCCCACTGCAACAACAAACAACACTCCTCTTCCCTCTCTCCCCACCCACTGCAACAACACCCCTCTTCCCTCTCTCCCCACCCACTGCAACAACACCCCTCTTCCCTCTCTCCCGCCCACTGCAACAACACCCTCTTCCTCTCTCCCCGCCCACTGCAACAACACCCCTCTTCCCTCTCTCCCCGCCCACTGCAACAACACCCTCTTCCCTCTCCCCACCCACTGCAACAACACCCCTCTTCCCTCTCTCCCCGCCCACTGCAACAACACCCCTCTTCCCTCTCTCCCCGCCTACTGCAACAACACCCTCTTCCCTCTCCCACCCACTGCAACAACACCCCTCTTCTCTCTCCCCACCCACTGCAACATCACCCCTCTTCACTCTCTCCCCACCCACTGCAACAACACCCCTCTTCCCTCTCTCCCGCCCACTGCAACAACACCCTCTTCCCTCTCTCCCCGCCCACTGCAACAACACCCCTCTTCCCTCCCACTGCAACAACACCCCTCTTCCCTCTCTCCCCGCCCACTGCAACAACACCCCTCTTCCCTCTCTCCCCACCCACTGCAACATCACAACTCTCCCACTCGTAAGATTAAGCTCCCATATATCCTCGTCATGTAACTTTAACTACCTATTACCTTTTCTCCTCTCTCTTGTATCTTCTCCCTTCCCCCCTCACCCGTTTTATTACCCTCCTCCCCGTGTGTGTGTGTGTGTGTGTGTGAGATATAACCTAGACATCTCAGTATGAGCACCATCCTGGCTGGAGGATGGCAGTGTCAGTCACCGCTTATACAGCGGGTTAGGTTCCCAGGCACAGCTATAAAGCTAAAATCGCTGTAAAGATGACTCACGAAATCGTAATGACATGATTGCAAACAAACCTTCCCATGGTGTAGAAATATACCTAGTTGGATGAGTCTTATTGAAGCTAGCTGGCCTAGTGGCTTACGCCACCATCTGGAGTTTTGAGACTCTCTGACCGCGGGTTCGGACCCCACCCGTGGTATGGTTTTTTTTTTCGCTGTAAAGTGAATCACTGTCTGTTTTCTCACTTTCAAATGCATATAAAATCCTGATAACATGTTTACACTATCACATATAAAGTGAGCGATAGACCTAGGCCTAAAAAATGTATATACACTACACACATTATGTAAAACACTTTCATTCTTAGCTTCCAGTGAGTTGTGAATATTGTAGCAAGTCTGAATATATGAAGAATGCCTATAATTGAAAACTGCTGTATTAGTGAAGCGCTGTAAAGCGGGGCCCTCCTCTACAATACTGTAGCATCACAATGCAGATGCATATATTTTTTATATACAAAAAATAATCTTCCCGCCACATTGTAAGAGAATATCCCCCTCCCACATCCCCTACCCTTCATGTCTTCCCCCTCCCACATCCCCTACCCTTCATGTCTTCCCCTCCCACATCCCCTACCCTTCATGTCTTCCCCTCCCACATCCCCTACCCTTCATGTCTTCCCCCTCCCACATTCCCTACCCTTCATGTCTTCCCCCTCCCCTCCAGCTCCTGGGCCAGAGAGAGAGAGTTCACCAAATAAAATCACTGGCCCACAGATGGCTTCAAGTTCATCCTGTTCCCTACTTGTACATTTCACAGCAATAAAAAAAACTTGTAAATGAGCTGATGTAGGTAACAGCTCTTAGCTTGTGAATAAAGTTAGGAACCCTTAACCTAACCCTGTAAAACCCTGTGTAAAGAGAGAGAGAGAGAGAGAGTAGTGTGAGTTGAATCAATCAAGTTACAGTACATACATCTGCTGGTGGGTTCCTCATTCCTGGTCACACTCCTACACACTTTCTGACGCTCTGAATCCTACCACAATTCTGAAACTCTGACGTCTACCACAATTCTGAAACTCTGACGTCTACCACAATTCTGAAACTGACGTCTACCACAATTCTGAAACTATGAAGCCTACCACAATTCCAGTTGTGACGCTGGTTATGTGGTAACATGTTGGCGTCACGCCCCTGAGGTAGACGTCACGCCCCTGAGGTAGACGTCACGCCCCTGATAGACGTCACGCCCTGAGGTAGACGTCACGCCTGAGTAGACGTCGCCTGGGTAGACGTCACGCCCCTGAGTAGACGTCACGCCCTGAGGTAGACGTCACGCCCCTGGGTAGACGTCACGCCCCTGAGGTAGACGTCACGCCCCTGAGGTAGACGTCACGCCCCTGAGGTAGACGTCACGCCCCTGAGGTAGACGTCACGCCCCTGAGGTAGACGTCACGCCCCTGAGGTAGACGTCACGCCCCTGAGGTAGACGTCACGCCCTGAGGTAGACGTCACGCCCCTGAGGTAGACGTCACGCCCCTGAGGTAGACGTCACGCCCCTGAGGTAGACGTCACGCCCCTGAGGTAGACGTCACGCCCCTGAGTTAGATAGTTCGAGTCTCTAATTCCTTCCTCCTTCTCCTCGGATTATACATTAGTTAAAAAATATTGAGAGAATTGATGAAAGTTGACAGACGGTACCAGCTGGCTGGTAGCTGGTGTTGATGGTATCAGCTGGCTAGTAGCTGGTGTTGATGGTATCAGCTGGCTGGTAAGTGGTGTTGATGGTACCAACTGGCTGGTAACTAGTGTTGATGTTACCAGCTGTCTGGTAAGTGGTGTTGATGGTACCAGCTGGCTGGTAGCTGGTGTTGATACCTGCTACCCCCCTTCCCCCTCACATATGCTCTGATGCCAGAGATCGTAAACAAATACGCACATACTGAGATACGCACGCACGCACACACTGACAAGTATAGTATGCAGTCATGGAGAAGCTCATCAGTAGAAGAGTGGTGGAGCAGATCAAAAGGAATGAGCTTACACACGATAACCAGCACGGTTTCAGGGAGGGGAAATCCTGTGTCACAAACCTACTGGAGTTTTATGACAAGGTGACAGAGGAGAGAGAGGGATGGGTAGATTGCATTTTCTTGGACTGTAAGAAGGCTTTCGACATAGTTCCGCACAAGAGATTAGTGCGCAAGCTAGAGGAGCTGGCAGGAAAGGCACTGCAATGGATCAGAGAATATTCACCTGACAGGGAGGAAACAACGAATGATGGTACGTGAGATGTTGAGTGGCCGCTCTGTGACGAGCGGGGTTCCACAAGGGTCAGTTCTAGGGCCGATGCTATTTCTGGTATATGTGAATGACATGACGGAAGGGATGGACTCATAGGTGTCCCTGTTTGCAGACGATGTGAAGCTAATGCGGAGAATTCAAGTGGATGAGGATCAAGTAGGACTACAAAGGGATCTGGACAGGCTGCAAGCCTGGTCCAACAACTGGCTCCTGGAGTTTAACCCCATCAAGTGCAAAGTCATGAAGATTGAGGAAGGTCAAAGAAGACAGCAGACGGAGTACAGTCTAGGGGGCCAAAGACTGCAAACCTTACTCAAGGAAAAGGATCTTGGGGTGAGTATTATACCGAACACATCTCCTGAGGCGTGCGCACATCAACCAAATAACTGCTGCAGCATATGGGCGCCTGGCAAACCTAAGAATAGCGTTTCGGCAAATTAGCAAGGAATCGTTCAAGACTGTACACCGTGTACGTCAGACCCATATTGGAGTATGCAGCACCAGTATGGAACCCACACCTGGTCAAGAACGTCAAGAAATTAGAGAAAGTGTAAAGGTTTGCAACAAGACTAGTCCCGGAGTTAAGGGGTATGTCCTACGAGGAGAGATTAAGGAAAATCAACCTGACGACACTGGAGGACAGGAGGGATAAGGGGGACTTGATAACAACATATAAAATACTGAGAGGAATTGACAAGGTGGACAGGGACAGAATGTTCAAGAGATGTGACACAGCAACAAGGGGTCACAACTGAAAGTTGAAGACTCAGATGAGTCACGGGGATGTTAGGAAGTATTTCTTCAGTCACAGAGTTGTCAGGAAGTGGAATAGTCTGGAGAGTGATGTAGTGAAGGCAGGATCCATACATAGCTTTAAGAAGAGGTATGATAAAGCTCACGGAGCAGGGAGAGAGTGGACTTAGTACAGACCAGTGAAGACGCGGAGCCAGGAGCTGCGAATCGACCCCTGCAACCACAAATGGGTGAATACAAGTGAATACACACACTGAAGTTATACGAATGTTATATAGTATAGCTGTGGTGATATGTTTGGTGTAATAGTTACTCCCAGATCTTTCTTTTTCACGTGTGTATGTGTGTGTGTGAGAGTGTGTGTGAGTGTGTGTGTGTGTGTGAGAGGCAGGACAGCTGCAAGTTAAAGTAGGTCATTGAGCCTAATACATACCTCCCTCCCCCCTTTGTCCTCTCTCCACCTTCCCCTCTCTCTCCCCACCTTCCCCTCTCTCCCCACCTTCCCCTCTCTCTCTCCACCTTCCCCTCTCCCCAACTTTCCCTCTCCCCAACTTCCCCTCTCTCCCACCTTCCCCTCTCCCTAACTTTCCCTCTCCCCAACTTCCCCTCTCTCTCCCACCTTCCCCTCTCTCCCACCTTCCCTTCCCCTCTCTCCCACCTTCCCTTCCCCTCTCCACCTTCCTTCCTCTCCACCTTCCCTTCCCCTCTCTCCCACCTTCCCTTCCCCTCTCTCCCACCTTCCCTTCTTCTGTACATGTGTCAGGGAAGGTACTTTGATCACAAGTACAAGTACATGTATCTTGTATAAAGTGACACTGTGTTCCTCACAACAGACTCACTCACACTCTGGGTTCCTCACAACAGACTCACTCACACTCTGGGTTCCTCACAACAGACTCACTCATACTCTGGGTTCCTCACAACAGATTCACTCACACTCTGGGTTCCTCACAACAGACTCACTCACACTCTGGGTTCCTCACAACAGATTCACTCACACTCTGGGTTCCTCACGACAGACTCACTCACACTCTGGGTTCCTCACAACAGATTCACTCACACTCTGGGTTCCTCACGACAGACTCACTCACACTCTGGGTTCCTCACGACAGACTCACTCACACTCTGGGTTCCTCACAACAGACTCACTCACACTCTGGGTTCCTCACAACAGACTCACTCACACTCTGGGTTCCTCACAACAGACTCACTCACACTCTGGGTTCCTCACAACAGACTCACTCACACTCTGGGTTCCTCACACAGACTCACTCACACTCTGGGTTCCTCACGACAGACTCACTCACACTCTGGGTTCCTCACAACAGACTCACTCACACTCTGGGTTCCTCACAACAGACTCACTCACACTCTGGGTTCCTCACAACAGACTCACTCACACTCTGGGTTCCTCACAACAGACTCACTCACACTCTGGGTTCCTCACGACAGACTCACTCACACTCTGGGTTCCTCACAACAGAATCACTAACACTCTGGGTTCCTCACAGACAGACTCACTACACTTCTGGGTTCTACAACAGACTCACTCACACTCTGGTTGCTATCCTCACAACAGACTCACTCACACTTGGGTTCTCACGACAGACTCATCACTGGGTTCCTCGACACTGACTCACAGTGGGTGTCCCCAGCGATCAGTATTAGTGCTAGTAACTAGGAACAAGGTGTGAGTAGTAGATGGTTTACAGAGGGTGTTACAAGTAGTGTGTTTACAGGTGGTGAGTAGGGTGTTGTACAGGGTATGGTGTTGTTTCAGAGTGGGTAGTAGGTGTTTTACAGAGGGGTGTAGGTGTTGTTTCAGAGTGGGTAGTAGGTGTTGTTTACAGAGTGGGTAGTAGGTGTTGTTTACAGAGTGGGTAGTAGGTGTTGTTTACAGAGTGGGTAGTAGGTGTTGTTTACAGAGTGGGTAGTAGGTGTTGTTTACAGAGTGGGTAGTAGGTGTTGTTTACAGAGAGGGTAGTAGGTGTTGTTTACAGAGTGGGTAGTAGGTGTTGTTTACAGAGTGGGTAGTAGGTGTTGTTTACAGAGTGGGTAGTAGGTGTTGTTTACAGAGTGGGTAGTAGGTGTTGTTTACAGAGTGGGTAGTAGGTGTTGTTTACAGAGTGGGTAGTAGGTGTTGTTTACAGAGTGGGTAGTAGGTGTTGTTTACAGAGTGGGTAGTAGGTGTTGTTTACAGAGTGGGTAGTAGGTGTTGTTTACAGAGTGGGTAGTAGGTGTTGTTTACAGAGTGGGTAGTAGGTGTTGTTTACAGAGTGGGTAGTAGGTGTTGTTTACAGAGTGGGTAGTAGGTGTTGTTTACAGAGTGGGTAGTAGGTGTTGTTTACAGAGTGGGTAGTAGGTGTTGTTTACAGAGTGGGTAGTAGGTGTTGTTTACAGAGTGGTAGTAGGTGTTGTTTACAGAGTGGTAGTAGGTGTTGTTTACAGAGGGGTAGTAGGTGTTGTTTACAGAGTGGGTAGTAGGTGTTGTTTACAGAGTGGGTAGTAGGTGTTGTTTACAGAGTGGGTAGTAGGTGTTGTTTACAGAGTGGGTAGTAGGTGTTGTTTACAGAGAGGGTAGTAGGTGTTGTTTACAGAGTGGGTAGTAGGTGTTGTTTACAGAGTGGGTAGTAGGTGTTGTTTACAGAGTGGGTAGTAGGTGTGATAAGGTTCAAGTGTACATGAAAGTGGTGAGCACACACACACACACACACACACACACACACACACACACACACACACAGACACAGACACAGACACACAGACACACAGACACACAGACACACAGACACACAGACACACACACACACACACACACACACACACACACACAAGGTGGACAGAGACAGGATGTTCCAGAGATGGGACACAGCAACAAGGGGTCACAATTGGAAGTTGAAGATGTTAGGAAGTATTTCTTCAGTCACAGAGTTGTCAGGAAGTGGAATAGTCTGGAATATGATGTAGTGGAGGCAGGATCTATACATAGCTTTAAGAAGAGGTATGATAAAGCTCATGGAGAAGGGAAAGTGACCTAGTAGCGACCAGTGAAGAGGCGGGGCCAGGAGCTATGACTCGACCCCTGCAACCACAACTAGGTGAGTACACACACACACACTATAAATACCTCGTAGCAAAAAATATGACATTGAGAGAGTGAGGTCTGGTGTGGAGGTACATGTTGATGTACTCTATGTACTCCTATTGTGGTGCATCTGTACACCTGCGCACACAACGTGTGGGTGTACTCGCTGAAGCATTTTGTGTACACCTCTGTTCTCCAGTACACCTGCCCACACAACACACCTGCCAACCGTGCATTGTAGAGACGTGGATCAACACTGATGATTTGTGGGTAGACATCTGTCTCTCTCCCTCTCCCTTCCCCCCCCCCCTCTCTCTCTCTCTCTCTCTCAACTTAAATAAAATAAATGATGTTTTCGTTGACTTTTTGTTTACACTTGTAAACCTTTGTTATTGAACAACAAGTACTATTGTGTTTGTAAACAAGATAACTGCAACACCCCCACCTGCCATTCCTCCTTCACCCACCTGCCATTCCTCTTTCACCCCACCTGCCATTCTCCTTCACCCCCACCTGCCATTCCTCCTTCACCCCACCTGCCATTCCTCCTTCACCCCACCTGCCATTCCTCCTTCACCCCCACCTGCCATTCCTCCTTCACCCACCTCACCAACTAGCCTCCTCCCACCATCAACCCAGCCCCACCCCTAACCCTCACCTCACCCCACTAACCTCCACCTCAGCCCCACCCCTAAACCCCTCCACCTCAGCCCCACCCCTAAACCCTCCACCTCAGCCCCACCCTAAACCCTCCACCAGCCCCACCCTAAACCTCCACCCCAGCCCCACCTCGACCTCACAGATAAAAGCAACAGATAATATATACCTTAGTGTGTGCAACCGCCTTACTAGAAGACACAAACACTACAACCATACAGCAACAGTGTTGCAACACACAGTGACTACAACCATACAGCAAAACAGTGTTGCAACACAGTGGAAACACAAGCTGAAAGGTGACAAATTTCAACTTTGTTTAAACTCAGTGCATGACGCTACACGGAGGCACAATATCCCCTAGAACAACGACAACAAACACCAGGAAAACGACAACAAACACCAGGAAAACGACAACAAACACCAGGAAAACGACAACAAACACCAGGAAAACGACAACAAACACCAGGAAAACGACATCTTCAATGCTGAGACTTAGAAAACAAGAGAAACCACGAGAACGACGACACTATGGTACTTGTGTTCTCACCTGGAGAACACTCTTGTAAAGAGGGTTTATTAAGGTCAGTTACGTATATATATATCATGCCAATCTGAAGATTATTATTATTATTATTATTGTTGTTGTTGCGTGGGGTTCCCGAGGGCGGGCAGTGCCCTCCTGGCATTCTACTCACTGCTATACTGTGAACAAACAACAAACTCATTTACAATCTTAGAATATTTGTTTAGTTCTTTATATAAAATGTTCTCAAAATGTTCAGCTGCATGTAACACACCTTTACCCCCTCTGTATCAACCCTATATATTGTTCCCACTGTGTAACAATCACAGGTGGCCACACACACACTAGGTGTCTCTACTGTAACAATCATACAAAATCAGGCAGCCACACACACACACACACTAGGTGTCCCCCCACTGTAACAATTATACAGAATCAGGCAGCCACACACACACAAACTAGGTGTCCCCCACTGTAACAATTATACAGAATCAGGCAGCCACACACACACACACTAGGTGTCCCCCACTGTAACAATCACACAGACTCAGGCAGCCACATACACACTACGTGTTCCCACTGTAATAATCACAGACTCAGGCAGCCACATACACACTACGTGTCATCACTGTAATAATCACAGACTCAGGCAGCCACACAAACACTAGGTGTCCCCACTGTAACAATCACACAGACTCAGGCAGTCACACACACACTAGGTGTCCCCACTGTAACAATCACATAGACTCAGGCAGCCACACACACACTAGGTATCCCCACTGTAACAATCACATAGACTCAGGCAGCCACACACACACTAGGTGTCCCCACTGTAACAATCACATAGACTCAGGCAGCCACACACTGCTCGTGTACTTGAGATTGTTCAGTACACCTTTTTTTCACTGCTTCCTGAAATACTATCTGGCTGAAAGGGGCAGCTGATAGCAGAGACCCAGATCTAGCTGGTTAGCTTGGTCTGTCTGGCTGCCCGCATTCCTACACCCTCTTCTTTATTGTTTAATTACCAGTATTACGTACAAGAGTACCAGGTACTGGAGGCTCTTACAATACTGGAGGCTCTTACAGTACTGGAGGCTCTTACAGTACTGGAGGCTCTTACAGTACTGGAGGCTCTTACAGTACTGGAGGCTCTTACAGTACTGGAGGCTCTTACAGTACTGCAGGCTCTTACAGTACTGGAGGCTCGTACAGTACTGGAGGCTCTTACAGAACTGGAGGCTCTTACAATACTGGAGGCTCTTACAGTACTGGAGGCTCTTACAGTACTGGAGGCTCTTACAGTACTGGAGGCTCTTACAGTACTGGAGGCTCTCAGTACTGGAGGTCAGTACTGGAGGCTCTTACAGTACTGGAGGCTCGTACAGTACTGGAGGCTCTTACAGAACTGGAGGCTCTTACAGTACTGCAGGCTCTTACAGTACTGGAGGCTCTTACAATACTGGAGGCTCTTACAGTACTGGAGGCTCTTACAGTACTGGAGGCTTTACAGTACTGGAGGCTCGTACAGTACTGGAGGCTCTTACAGAATTGGAGGCTCTTACAGTACTGCAGGCTCTTACAGTACTGGAGGCTCTTACAGAACTGGAGGCTCGTACAGAACTGGAGGCTCGTACAGAACTGGAGGCTCGTACAG
Organism: Cherax destructor; assembly: GCA_009830355.1. Lineage (NCBI taxonomy): Eukaryota > Metazoa > Arthropoda > Malacostraca > Decapoda > Parastacidae > Cherax > Cherax destructor. The sequence goes on along the minus strand of WNWK01004551.1, from coordinate 45,789 downwards.
TACTGGAGGCTCGTACAGAACTGGAGGCTCGTACAGTACTGGAGGCTCTTACAGTACTGGAGGCTCTTACAGTACTGGAGGCTCTTACAGAACTGGAGGCTCGTACAGTACTGGAGGCTCGTACAGTACTGGAGGCTCTTACAGTACTGGAGGCTCTTACAGTACTGGAGGCTCTTACAGTACTGGAGGCTCTTACAGAACTGGAGGCTCGTACAGTACTGGAGGCTCTTACAGTACTGGAGGTTCTTACAGTACTGGAGGCTCTTACAGTACTGGAGGCTCTTACAGTACTGGAGGCTCGTACAGTACTGGAGGCTCTTACAGTACTGGAGGCTCTTACAGTACTGGAGGCTCCTACAGTACTGGAGGCTCTTACAGTACTGGAGGCTCTTACAGTACTGGAGGCTCTTACAGTACTGGAGGCTCTTACAGAACTGGAGGCTCTTACAGTACTGGAGGCTCTTACAGTACTGCAGGCTCTTACAGTACTGGAGGCTCTTACAGTACTGCAGGCTCTTACAGTACTGGAGGCTCTTACAGTACTGGAGGCTCTTACAGTACTGGAGGCTTTTACAGTACTGGAGGCTCTTACAGTACTGGAGGCTCTTACAGAACTGGAGGCTCTTACAGTACTGGAGGCTCTTACAGTACTGGAGGCTCTTACAGTACTGGAGGCTCTTACAGAACTGGAGGCTCTTACAGTACTGGAGGCTCTTACAGTACTGGAGGCTCTTACAGTACTGGAGGCTCTTACAGTACTGGAGGCTCTTACAGTACTGGAGGCTCTTACAGAACTGGAGGCTCTTACAGTACTGGAGGCTCTTACAGTACTGGAGGCTCTTACAGAACTGGAGGCTCTAGATGGAGGCTCTTACAGTACTGGAGGCTCTTACAGTACTGGAGGCTCTTACAGTACTGGAGGCTCTTACAGTACTGGAGGCTCTTACAGTACTGGAGGCTCTTACAGTACTGGAGGCTCTTACAGTACTAGTTTCTTACACAGTACTGTAGTTTCTTTCACATTCCCCCTGAATGCGACCCACAAGTCTGCTAACACACAAGTACACATTTTATTCTGCTAGATGGGCAGGGGGAGCAGGGGTGTAAGCACACTTACTCATATATTTCTATGTGACAGGGAATCGAACCCGGGACCTTGCGATCGTGAGTGGAATGCTCTTACCAGTGAGCTAGGAGGCACCTGGATTTTACTGACTGAAAGCTGACTCCTACTTGATAGCTATCTGATTGCCACTTAACAGCCGTCTGAGTGCCACTTGACAGTCAACTGACTGTCAACTGTCACCTGACTGCCAACTGACTGCCAACTGTCACCTGACTGCCAACTGTCACCTGACTGCCAACTGACTGCCAACTGTCACCTGACTGCCAACTGTCACATGATTGTCAACTGTCACATGACTGTCAACTGTCACCTGACTGCCAACTGTCACATGACTGTCAACTGTCACCTGACTGGTGTGGAGAGACCTCATTAACACACTGTCATGTGATGGTATGCAGTGTAAACCAGTCAGAAGGTCTTGGTCACAAGACCAACACCCAGGTACCTACTTATTGCTGGGTGAACATCCAGATACCTACTTACTGCTAGGTGAACACCCAAGTATCTACTTACTGCTGGGTGAACATCCAGATACCTACTTACTGCTAGGTGAACAACCAGGTACCTACTTACTGCTAGGTGAACAACCAGGTACCTACTTACTGCTAGGTGAACAACCAGGTACCTACTTACTGCTAGGTGAACATCCAGATACCTACTTACTGCTAGGTGAACAACCAGGTACCTACTTACTGCTAGGTGAACAACCAGGTACCTACTTACTGCTAGGTGAACAACCAGGTACCTACTTACTGCAAGGTCAAGACCCAGGTACCTACTTACTGCTAGGTCAACACTCAGGTACCTACTTACTGCTAGGTGAGCAACCAGGTACCTACTTACTGGAAGGTCAAGACCCAGATACCTACTTACTGCTAGGTCAACACTCAGGTACCTACTAACTGCTAGGTCAACACCCAGGTACCTACTTACTGCTAGGTCAAGACCCAGGTACCTACTTACTGCTAGGTCAAGACCCATGTACCTACTTACTGCTAGGTCAACACCCAGGTACCTACGTACTGCTAGGTCAACACCCAGGTACCTACTTACTGTTAGGTCAACACCCAGGTACCTACTTACTGCTAGGTCAACACCCAGGTACCTACTTACTGTTAGGTCAACACCCAGGTACCTACTTACTGCTAGGTCAACAGGTATAAGGACTGGTTCAGAACTGTGCTAGAACCCAGTTTGTGTACTACACCAGGTCATATACAACTGATACATCAATAATAATAACAGCAATAATAATTATAATAACAGTAACAATATAATAATTATAATAAATAGCAATAAAAATATTATTATTATTATTATTTATTTATTCTTTATATTCCTGGAGATATCTGACTATTTTCTCTCCCTCCCACCAGGGTGACCCCTACCTTCCTTCTATACTCCTTCCCCCTCCCTTCTATACTTCCTCCCTTCTATACTTCCTCCCTTCTATACTTCCTCCCTTCTATACTCCCTCTCTCTTCTATTTTCCCTTCTATACTCCCTCTCTCTTCTATTTTCCCTTCTATACTCCCTCTCCTATACTTTCTTCTATATTCCCTCACTCCCTCTCCCTTCTATACTCCCTCACTCCCCCTCCCTTCTATACTCCCTCCCCTCCCTTCTATATTCCCTTCCCCTCCCTTCTATACTCCCTCCCTCCCTTCTATACTCCCTCCCCTTCTATACTCCCTCCCCTTCTATACTCCCTCCCCTCCCTTCTATACTCCCTCCCCTTCCTTCTATACTCCCTCCCTTCCCTTCTATTCTCCCTCTCCTCCCTTCTATACTCCCTCCCCTCCCTTCTATACTCCCTCCCCTCCTTTCTATACTCCTCCCCTCCCTTCTATACTCCCTCCCCCTCCCTTCTATACTCCCTACCTTTACCTTAACATAAGCCAGGTGGGAGGGGCAGTGCCTTGTCTCCCCTCCTAGGCACCTAGTCACCCCTCCTAGATATCTAGTCTCCCCTCCTAGGTACCTAGTTTCCCCTCCTAGGTACCTAGTCTACCCTAATAAGCACCTAGTCTCCCCTCCTAGGCACCTAGTCTCCTCTCGTAGGCACTTTGTCACCCGTCCTAGGCACCTAGTCAGGCCTCCTAGGCACCTTGTCAGGCCTCCTAGGCACCTAGTCTCCCCTCCTAGGCACCGTCTCCCCTCCTAGGCACCTAGTCTCCTCTCGTAGGCACTTAGTCACCCGTCCTAGGCACCTAGTCAGGCCTCCTAGGCACCTTGTCAGGCCTCCTAGGCACCTAGTCTCCCCTCCTAGGCACCTAGTCTCCCCTCCTAGGCACCTAGTCTCCCCTCCTAGGCACCTAGTCACTGTACATGGTAAGCAGTTTGCACCCACACAGGTCTCCTGAAACACTGACATGCTGCTCATTTGGCTGTAATTACCGCTGTATATTGTAATTACAGGTGTATATTGTAATTACAGGTGTGTAGGTGTAATTACAGGTGTGTAGGTGTAATTGCTGGTGTGCATGTGTGAGGTGTGTTCATTTCTGGGAATGAAGCTAATGAATGAATGATGGTAAATAGATTTTTTTGTTTTTGAGGGGAGGGTCACCCCACCCTTAATAGTTTCCTGGTGATGGTGCTGAAGCTACAGCTCTCTCAGTGTATACACTGAGAGGTGTATATCAGTGTATACACCGAGAGGTGTATATCAGTGTATATACTGAGAGGTGTATATCAGTGTATACACTGAGAGGTGTATATCAGTGTATATACTGAGAGGTGTATATCAGTGTATATACTGAGAGGTGTATATCAGTGTATACACTGAGAGGTGTATATCAGTGTATATACTGAGAGGTGTATATCAGTGTATACACCGAGAGGTGTATATACTGAGAGGTGTATATCAGTGTATACACCGAGAGGTGTATATCAGTGTATATACTGAGAGGTGTATATCAGTGTATACACTGAGAGGTGTATATCAGTGTATATACTGAGAGGTGTATATCAGTGTATATACTGAGAGGTGTATATCAGTGTATATACTGAGAGGTGTATATCAGTGTATATACTGAGAGGTGTATATCAGTGTATATACTGAGAGGTGTATATCAGTGTATACACTGAGAGGTGTATATCAGTGTATATACTGAGAGGTGTATATCAGTGTATATACTGAGAGGTGTATATCAGTGTATACACTGAGAGGTGTATATCAGTGTATACACTGAGAGGTGTATATCAGTGTATATACTGAGAGGTGTATATCAGTGTATACACCGAGAGGTGTATATCAGTGTATACACCGAGAGGTGTATATCAGTGTATACACCGAGAGGTGTATATCAGTGTATATACTGAGAGGTGTATATCAGTGTATACACTGAGAGGTGTATATCAGTGTATATACTGAGAGGTGTATATCAGTGTATACACTGAGAGGTGTATATCAGTGTATACACTGAGAGGTGTATATCAGTGTATACACTGAGAGGTGTATATCAGTGTATACACTGAGAGGTGTATATCAGTGTATACACTGAGAGGTGTATATCAGTGTATACACTGAGAGGTGTATATCAGTGTATACACTGAGAGGTGTATATCAGTGTATACACTGAGAGGTGTATATCAGTGTATACACTGAGAGGTGTATATCAGTGTATACACTGAGAGGTGTATATCAGTGTATACACTGAGAGGTGTATATCAGTGTATACACTGAGAGGTGTATATCAGTGTATACACTGAGAGGTGTATATCAGTGTATACACTGAGAGGTGTATATCAGTGTATACACTGAGAGGTGTATATCAGTGTATACACTGAGAGGTGTATATCAGTGTATACACTGAGAGGTGTATATCAGTGTATACACTGAAGGTGTATATCAGTGTATACCGAGAGGTGTATATCAGTGTACTGAGAGGTGATACACTGAGAGGTGAAATATATCAGTGTATACACTGAGAGGTGTATATCAGTGTATACACTGAGAGGTGTATATCAGTGTATACACTGAGAGGTGTATATCAGTGTATACACTGAGAGGTGTATATCAGTGTATACACTGAGAGGTGTATATCAGTGTATACACTGAGAGGTGTATATCAGTGTATACACTGAGAGGTGTATATCAGTGTATACACTGAGAGGTGTATATCAGTGTATACACTGAGAGGTGTATATCAGTGTATACACTGAGAGGTGTATATCAGTGTATACACTGAGAGGTGTATATCAGTGTATACACTGAGAGGTGTATATCAGTGTATACACTGAGAGGTGTATATCAGTGTATACACTGAGAGGTGTATATCAGTGTATACACTGAGAGGTGTATATCAGTGTATACACTGAGAGGTGTATATCAGTGTATACACTGAGAGGTGTATATCAGTGTATACACTGAGAGGTGTATATCAGTGTATACACTGAGAGGTGTATATCAGTGTATACACTGAGAGGTGTATATCAGTGTATACACTGAGAGGTGTATATCAGTGTATACACTGAGAGGTGTATATCAGTGTATACACTGAGAGGTGTATATCAGTGTATACACTGAGAGGTGTATATCAGTGTATACACTGAGAGGTGTATATCAGTGTATACACTGAGAGGTGTATATCAGTGTATACACTGAGAGGTGTATATCAGTGTATACACTGAGAGGTGTATATCAGTGTATACACTGAGAGGTGTATATCAGTGTATACACTGAGAGGTGTATATCAGTGTATACACTGAGAGGTGTATATCAGTGTATACACTGAGAGGTGTATATCAGTGTATACACTGAGAGGTGTATATCAGTGTATACACTGAGAGGTGTATACACTGAGAGGTGTATATCAGTGTATACACTGAGAGGTGTATATCAGTGTATACACTGAGAGGTGTATATCAGTGTATACACTGAGAGGTGATATATCAGTGTATACACTGAGAGGTGTATATCAGTGTATACACTGAGAGGTTATATCAGTGTATACACTGAGAGGTGTATATCAGTGTATACACTGAGAGGTGTATATCAGTGTATACACTGAGAGGTGTATATCAGTGTATACACTGAGAGGTGTATATCAGTGTATACACTGAGAGGTGTATATCAGTGTATACACTGAGAGGTGTATATCAGTGTATACACTGAGAGGTACCTTTGCTGGAAGCAAAGGTTTTCCCTGTGATCGTATTTGCTTGGACCTCCTTTTTTCTACAACATTGCAAGCTCCTGATGATGTGTTGATTGCAACACGAAAGGCCCAGAGCTATCATTCAGGTCCCCGTGGTTGTTTTGCATATATATATATATATATATATATATATATATATATATATATATATATATATATATATATATATATATATATATATATAGATAGATAGATATAGATGGTGCAATGGAGAGAGTGATGCGTACTGTGTTCAGCTCACACAGGGGTGGGCATGGGAACGCAGGAACGAGTCCGGGCCAAACCGCAGTGCTGTTAATGATTCAAAATCACTTGTTTCGTGTTTTATATATATATATATATATATATATATATATATATATATATATATATATATATATATATATATATATATATATATATATATATATATATATATACGGTGTGTGGTGCCTCTGAGCTAATTTCATTCTCCTCCTCGTTTGGTGTACTAGCCTCAACGAGCAGTATTTTATATTAGTGTAACCACGAACAAGTGGTATTAATCAATACCAACACTGCGACTAGCCAAGGATTCGAGCAGAATGAAATTAGCTCAGAGGCACCCACACCACCGTATGTCCTCCGACTAAGGGTAACACACCTAGCTTGGCTGGGTGCTTGGTTCTTGTAGGATATATATATATATATATATATATATATATATATATATATATATATATATATATATATATAGATAGATGGCAGAGCAGGCAGGGTACGACTTAGAAGTTGTGGTTGCAATAGCTAGTTTTCGTCAGTGGCTTCCACTATAGAGACACTAGGAGGAAGTTGTATGTACCATATTTTCGCATCCTGCTGTGTATATCAGTCCTTTGTGAGCGTATGTATGTACGGGATACTGTGACACTATACACCAGTACTTACACAGACACAGGATGCGTATATGTATGCAATACACACACGTACCTACATTCTACATTATGTACAACCAACTAGCACATGAGGGTAGATATGTCCCTGACGCCACATGTGTCTGACGATGACAGATTTGTGTCCAGGTGCCGGATATATCTAACGTCCCTCGTATCTCAGGATATTGAGAAGTGTATCAAGTGTGCTTGGTTAATGGGTCATGTAAATACCCATGTCTTCTAATAACATGTTCATTTTTCCACTATAATCTACCTTGTCCATAATTACTATCGCATTTGCTTTGTCTGTTTCGTAAGGTGAAGTCCAAGATCTTTACTTAATTCATGGTATAACTTAACAAATATTTGATGACAATTGTTGTTGTAGAGCTCACACCTGGGGAACTTACGTGCCTCATAATGGCTCCATCTGGTTAAGTTCTTAACGCGATAAATATTACCAAATTGAAAAACCTACAACTTGAGTAGACACAGCACTAGCGATGAACCGGGGCCAGGAGCTGTGAATCGACCCCTGCAACCACATATAGGTGAGTAGAACACAGGATGGAGCACCAGGCTTGTGGTAGCCAACATCCTTCACAGCAGGTAGCACTCTGGACAAAAGTACTCCCAGCAGATACACGAAGCATTAACCTAGCTGCAATAAGTAACTCGCAAGACGCTGTTTATGCCTGTCTAGGACTTGATAATGGTCCTGGAAGGACAGAAACGTCGTTTAGTGTCTCCTCAAATTTGTTAGCAAGTTATGAAGACTTAAATTAGTCTGTTTATCAGTCCAAGTTGTTAGCTTGATGTATACTCCCTCGTGGCTTGATGTATACTCCCTCGTGGCTTGATGTATACCCCCTCGTGGCTTGATGTATACCCCCTCGTGCCTTGTTTATTGTGTTGTTAGTGCACCAGCTGCCTGTAGGGTTATTGGCTAGACCTTGGGTAGTTTCAAGTTGATAAACATGGGAGGTTGGATTAGGACTCGCGCATAGTGTAAATGTCACTATTTCTGGGAGCTATGGGTGACAAAATTCTGTTATGGATGGTGAGGACCTTGTATGGCCAACAGGCTGTGCAGTGTTCCTCTTCTTATGTTCTTATGTTCACTAACTATACTTGGGGTCTGCAACACTATATAGGGTAGATCTGTCACTTTGTGCAGTTAGACATTCCAGGACACTGTGTACTGTTTCAGACACTGTGTTAGACATTCCAGTACACTGTTTCAGACACTGTGTTAGACATTCCAGTACACTGTGTATTGTTTGGGACACTGTGGTGCCTACTGCGTCCCATTACTGTCATACAACTCATGAAGGTTCCTACATCAACACTCCCCCTTCCTGTAGCCATTATTATATCAATGGTCAACTAAGAGCGTAATAAACACTTGTCAATGCTCAATAATAACTCACATGGACACTAAAACTAAGGACATTGATTGATCTATACATTTCGACCCATCTGCTGAAGAGGGTCCCAGATGGGAGTGGAAATACTCGAGATTTATCAATTAATCTCCTGAGTTTCTGTCCCCACGTGAGCTGTTACTGAGCAAATCAGTGGTCGTTTAGGAGAGAGATCTCAAGGTATTCCAGCCTCTTCTTATCTCCGGAACTTTAGAAAGTAATCTTGGCTGTCATTTACCTGTTATCTTCTCTATGTGTTCCATGATTATTATTATTATTATCAGAATTATAAGACTAAGGAGGTGGATGGAAGGCATTTGCTCAACAGGGTGGCACAATTCAGTTCCCAATCCTGTCCCCTAACAGCATCATTTGTCCAGCCCTTTTCTGATGGCACTCCGAAATCAAGCTATACAATAACCCACTCATGCCGAGTCTAGTTGCGGCTCCTTCAAAATATACATGACGTTCTGTGTTGCAGCAGCTGTGTTGTTAGTAGTGTTTTGTAATGTCTGGCCAGCACCACATCAGTGTTTACTGGTGTTTACAGTTGTGCACTTGTAAGAGGAGCTAACACAGGCTGGTGTGTACTTGTAAGAGGAACTAACACAGGCTGGTGTGTACTTGTAAGAGGAACTAACACAGGCTGGTGTGTACTTGTAAGAGGAACTAACACAGGCTGGTGTGTACTTGTAAGAGGAGCTAACACAGGCTGGTGTGGACTTGTAAGAGGAACTAACACAGGCTGGTGAGTACTTGTAAGAGGAACTAACACAGGCTGGTGTGTACTTGTAAGAGGAACTAACACAGGCTGGTGTGTACTTGTAAGAGGAACTAACACAGGCTGGTGTGTACTTGTAAGACTAGCTAACACAGGCTGGTGTGTACTTGTAAGAGGAGCTAACACAGGCTGGTGTGCACTTGTAAGAGGAACTAACACAGGCTGGTGTGTACTTGTAAGAGGAACTAACACAGGCTGGTGAGTACTTGTAAGAGGAACTAACACAGGCTGGTGTGTACTTGTAAGAGGAACTAACACAGGCTGGTGTGTACTTGTAAGAGGAACTAACACAGGCTGGTGTGTACTTGTAAGAGCTAACACAGGCTGGTGTGTACTTGTATGAGGAACTAACACAGGCTGGTGTGTACTTGTAAGAGGAGCTAACACAGGCTGGTGTGTACTTGTAAGAGGAACTAACACAGGCTGGTGTGTACTTGTATGAGGAACTAACACAGGCTGGTGTGTACTTGTAAGAGGAACTAACACAGGCTGGTGTGTACTTGTAAGAGGAACTAACACAGGCTGGTGTGTACTTGTAAGAGGAACTAACACAGGCTGGTGTGTACTTGTAAGAGGACTAACACAGGCTGGTGTGTACTTGTAAGAGGAACTAACACAGGCTGGTGTGTACTTGTAAGAGGACTAACACAGGCTGGTGTGTACTTGTAAGAGGAACTAACACAGGCTGGTGTGTACTTGTAAGAGGAACTAACACAGGCTGGTGTGTACTTGTAAGAGGAACTAACACAGGCTGGTGTGTACTTGTAAGAGGAACTAACACAGGCTGGTGATGTACTTGTAGAGGAACTAACACAGGCTGGTGAGTACTTGTAAGAGGAACTAACACAGGCTGGTGTGTACTTGTAAGAGGAACTAACACAGGCTGGTGTGTACTTGTAAGAGGAACTAACACAGGCTGGTGTGTACTTGTAAGAGGAACTAACACAGGCTGGTGTGTACTTGTAAGAGGAACTAACACAGGCTGGTGTGTACTTGTAAGAGGAACTAACACAGGCTGGTGTGTACTTGTAAGAGGAACTAACACAGGCTGGTGTGTACTTGTAAGAGGAACTAACACAGACTGGTGTGTACTTGTAAGAGGAACTAACACAGGCTGGTGTGTACTTGAAGAGGAACTAACACAGGCTGGTGTGTACTTGTAAGAGGAACTAACACAGGCTGGTGTGTACTTGTAAGAGGAACTAACACAGGCTGGTGTGTACTTGTAAGAGGACTAACACAGGCTGGTGTGTACTTGTAAGAGGAACTAACACAGGCTGGTGTGTACTTGTAAGAGAACTAACACAGGCTGGTGTGTACTTGTAAAGAGGAACTAACACAGGCTGGTGTGTACTTGTAAGAGAACTAACACAGGCTGGTGTGTACTTGTAAGAGGAACTAACACAGGCTGGTGTGTACTTGTAAGAGGAACTAACACAGGCTGGTGTGATGTAGAGAAAACACAGGCTGGTGTCTAAGAGGAACTAACACAGGCTGGTGTGTACTTGTAAGAGGAACTAACACAGGCTGGTGTGTACTTGTAAGAGGAACTAACACAGGCTGGTGGTACTTGTAAGAGAACTAACACAGGCTGGTGTGTACTTGTAAGAGGAACTAACACAGGCTGGTGTGTACTTGTAAGAGGAACTAACACAGGCTGGTGTGTACTTGTAAGAGGAACTAACACAGGCTGGTGTGTACTTGTAAGAGGAACTAACACAGGCTGGTGTGTACTTGTAAGAGGAACTAACACAGGCTGGTGTGTACTTGTAAGAGGAACTAACACAGGCTGGTGTGTACTTGTAAGAGGAACTAACACAGGCTGGTGTGTACTTGTAAGAGGAACTAACACAGGCTGGTGTGTACTTGTAAGAGGAACTAACACAGGCTGGTGTGTACTTGTAAGAGGAACTAACACAGGCTGGTGTGTACTTGTAAGAGGAACTAACACAGGCTGGTGTGTACTTGTAAGAGGAACTAACACAGGCTGGTGTGTACTTGTAAGGATGAGAGACAGTCAACAACACGTGGTAAACACAAGAGGTCTACTGTGTTTATAATGTTCCAACATTTTACTCTCTCTCTCTATTATTATTTCTCTCTAAACCTTTGAAGGCTTTAGTAAAGCTACTTGGCACTACTTGGCACTGTGCCCAGCTCATCTGCTACCATGTCCAGGGCCAGAGACGAGGAGGAGGAGAGGGGGGAAGTGCAACTAGTACAACAGAACTAGAAACAAATCCAGAGTATTGCATCAACCTGAACCCTAACCCCCACACCACTCTACCCCATCCCACCACTACCACACCCCACCACACCACCATCCCCACTACCACCATCCCCACCACTACCACCCCCTACCACATCCCACCACTACCACCATCCCCACCACTACCACCATCCCCACCACTACCACCATCCCCACCACTACCACCATCACCACTACCACCATCCCCACCACTACCACCATCTCCACCACTACCACCATCACCACCACTACCACCATCCCCACCACTACCACCATCACCACCACTACCACCATCCCCACCACTACCACCATCACCACCACAACCACCATCCCCACCACTACCACCATCACCCACTACCACCATCCCACCACTACCACCATCACCCTACCATCTCCACCACTACCACCACAACCACCATCCCCACCACTACCACCATCCTCACCACAACCACCATTCCCACCACTACCACCATCCCCACCACAACCACCATCCCCACCACTACCACCATCACCACTACCACCATCCCCACCACTACCACCACTACCACCACCACCACCACCCACCATCCCCACCACTACCACCATCCTCACCACAACCACCATTCCCACCACTACCACCATCCCCACCACAACCACCATCCCCACCACTACCACCATCCCACCACAACCACCATCCCCACCACTACCACCATCACCACTACCACCATCCCCACCACTACCACCATCCCCACCACTACCACTATCCCCACCATTACCACCTTCACCACTACCTCCATCCCCACCACTACCACCATCACCACTACCACCATCACAACCACTACCACCATCCCCACCACTACCACCATCACCACCACTACCACAACCATCAATGTCTCCCTCCCTCCCCCACTCCATCTGTCTGCTAACCAGTATTGCATCAGCTGAAGCCAGTAGTCTTCCCTCTTCCTTTTGTATACACACACACACACACACAAACACACACACACACACACACAAACACACACACACAGGGATGTTAGGAAGCATTTCTTCAGCCACAGAGTAGTCAGGAAGTGGAATAGTCTAGAGAAAGATGTAGTGGAGGCAGGAACCATACATAGTTTTAAGACAAGGTATGATAAAGCTCATGGAGAGGGGAGAGCAGAGACCCAGTAGCGGACAGCGAAGAGGCGGGGCCAGGAGCTGAGTCTCGACCCCTGCAACCACAAGTAGGCGAGTGCACAGGACATAAGTTGGAAGATGAGTGACCAAGTCATCCTGGGTGGATGGCGGGTGGCTACTTGAATTCAATCCTGAAAAATGTAAAGTCTAGAGAATATGAGACAGTGAGAAGACCAGACACGGAGTACAACCTGGAAGGTGTGACAAGGTGCATGGAGAAAGCGCTGGTAGTAGACATTACACCAAGCATATCACCAGAAGTATATGTACATCGTGCAAATTCAGTGGCATATGCAACTCTGACCAACCTAATATTTTAAATGTCATTTAAAATATTATATACTACATATGTTAAGTATGTTAGAGTATGCAGCGCCAGCATGGAGCCCTCGCCTGATCATGCATAAGAAGGAACAAAAGAAGATGCAAAGGTTTGCAAGAAGATTGATACAGGAACTGGAGGTGGTTATCAAAACTTAACGAACGACTATCAAAGTGTCAATACTAAACCCACACCTTAGAGAATCTAGAGTGTGTAAGGCGCCTGAAACCTGCCAAAATGTGTATGTATTAAAAATGCAACGATCTGAACACCTTCCTTGATGGAGGAGTATTGATACGCGATGCATGTTAAGTGCCACGAGAGTACTCAGCACCAGCATGCAACCAAAATGTTGCGTGCGCCAAGTATTTATTTTGGTACATGCTAGACAACCCACAATTGTGTGGTCATCGCTACTAAAAAAACACAACGACTAGAGCCATCTAGTGGAGGTTATCAACCCTAGATCGTTGTCTGGTGATTGTTAAGTGTTGTGACAGTCTGATGTTTTAAGGGAGGATTGTGGGGGGGGGAAGGTGCTTACTTTGTTACGATAATTGTCCCATCCACTCAGACCACCTGCTGGTCAGACTCAGACCACCTGCTGGTCAGACTCAGACCACCTGCTGGTCAGACTCAGATCACCTGCTGGTCAGACTCAGATCACCTGCTGGTCAGACTCAGATCACCTGCTGGTCAGACTCAGACCACCTGCTGGTCAGACTCAGACCACCTGCTGGTCAGACTCAGATCACCTGCTGGTCAGACTCAGACCACCTGCTGGTCAGACTCAGACCACCTGCTGGTCAGACTCAGATCACCTGCTGGTCAGACTCAGACCACCTGCTGGTCAGACTCAGATCACCTGCTGGTCAGACTCAGATCACCTGCTGGTCAGACTCAGATCACCTGCTGGTCAGACTCAGACCACCTGCTGGTCAGACTCAGACCACCTGCTGGTCAGACTCAGACCACCTGCTGGTCAGACTCAGACCACCTGCTGGTCAGACTCAGATCACCTGCTGGTCAGACTCAGATCACCTGCTGGTCAGACTCAGATCACCTGCTGGTCAGACTCAGACCACCTGCTGGTCAGACTCAGATCACCTGCTGGTCAGACTCAGACCACCTGCTGGTCAGACTCAGATCACCTGCTGGTCAGACTCAGATCACCTGCTGGTCAGACTCAGACACCTGCTGGTCAGACTCAGATCTGCTGTCAGACTCAGATCATGCTGGTCAGACTCAAGATCACCTGATGGTAGACCAGACCACTGCTGGTCAGACTCAGACCACTGTGGTCAACTCAGACCACTGCTGGACTCAGCCACCTGTGTCAGACTCAGACCACCGCTGGTCAGACTCAGACCACCTGGTCAGCTCAGACACCGCTGGTCAGACTCGACACCGCTGGTCAGACCAGATCACCTGCTGGTCAGACTCAGACCACCTGCTGGTCAGACTCAGATCACCTGCTGGTCAGACCAGATCACCTGCTGGTCAGACTCAGACCACCTGCTGGTCAGACCAGACCACCTGCTGGCAGACTCAGACCACCTGCTGGTCAGACTCAACACCTGCTGGTCGACTCAGATCACCTGCTGTCAGACCAGATCACCTGCTGGTCAGACTCAGATCACCTGCTGGTCGACTCAGACCATGCTGTCAGACTCAGACCACCTGCTGGTCAGACTGAACTGGTAGACTCAGACCACCTGCTGGTCAGACTCAGATCACCGCTGGTCAGACTCAGACCACCTGCTGGTCGACTCAGATCACTGTGGCGACTCAGACCACTGCTGGTCGACTCAGACCACCGCTGGTCAGACTCAGATCACCTGCTGGTCAGACTCAGATCACCTGCTGGTCAGACTCAGATCACCTGCTGGTCAGACGTCAGACTCAGATCACCTAGTGATCTGGCGAACAAATAAGATATGAAAAACATGAGTTAATACTGACTGTAGTGTTTTCGTGTTGAGTGGTAATAGTGAGTGTTGTTGACTGTGACTTACAGCACAACCCGGCACTACAGACCTGCAACTCAACTACTGGAGTTCAAGAAACACTTAAGTTCTCCACAAGAGTTCCCAGCATATTGTCTTATTTAATGAAGAAACAAGCTAAACAACCTTTCATGAGGACAACACTTCACTTTGTGTAGAGCTTTCAAACTTGACTGGATAAAGCTCTAGACAGTGAAGCCTTGATGACTGGATAAAGCTCTAGACAGTGAAGCCTTGATGACTGGATAAAGCTCTAGACAGAGTGAAGCCTTGATGACTGGATAAAGCTCTAGACAGAGTGAAGCCTTGATGACTGGATAAAGCTCTAGACAGAGTGAAGCCTTGATGACTGGATAAAGCTCTAGACAGTGCAGCCTTCTGCTGATCAACACTCTAACATATTTCTTTATCGGCGCCTTTGCTACCGTATAGTTATTTTGTGTGTCAGAGTAGCCAGTAACTGGACTGTACTGGCTGAGGAAGTGGAAGCCAACTGCATGCTGAGTTTCAGGAGCAATTATGATAGTGTTGAGACCATGAATCAGCACAGCCAGTGAGTCTTAAGTAGCAGGAGGGACTAAGAGACCTCCTCCAGCTGTACACACTCGGTAATGTAAGTACCACCTCAATACGACCATGAGTAACTATGTGAGTACTACCTCAACACACACACACACACACACACACACACACACACACACACTAACTAAACTAGTACCTAGTAATTACCGTGTCTCTTGACTCAACCCACTTGCAACTTACAGCCCTCAAACCACCCACCTCAACCCTCCCTTCATCCAACCAGTCTACCACGCTACATCCACCTCAATTCTCCCTTCATCCAACCAGTCCATCCCACTACACCCACATTCAATCATCCCACCACCACTGACAACATCCGACTCGCAATCCCAGAGCTCCAGGTTCGATTCCCTAACACGGAGAAGCATCCTTACATATGTTGCCTCCGCCCATGTATGTGTGTGTTAGCTGATTGTTGTCAATTGCATCCTGAGGGGGAAAATGTTAGAAATTTCAGTACCTGTTAGAATGTTATATCTTCATGTCGTGTATCAGTAAACACTCGAGTCCAGTGTATCACCAAACACTCGAGTCCAGTGTATCACCAAACACTCGAGTCCAGTGTATCACCAAACACTCGAGTCCAGTGTATCACCAAACACTCGAGTCCAGTGTATCACCAAACACTCGAGTCCAGTGTATCACCAAACACTCGAGTCCAGTGTATCAGTAAACACTCGAGTCCAGTGTATCAGTAAACACTCGAGTCCAGTGTATCAGTAAACACTCGAGTCCAGTGTATCAGCAAACACTCGAGTCCAGTGTATCAGCAAACACTCGAGTCCAGTGTATCAGCAAACACTCGAGTCCAGTGTATCAGCAAACACTCGAGTCCAGTGTATCAGCAAACACTCGAGTCCAGTGTATCAGCAAACACTCGAGTCCAGTGTATCAGCAAACACTCGAGTCCAGTGTATCAGCAAACACTCGAGTCCAGTGTATCAGCAAACACTCGAGTCCAGTGTATCAGCAAACACTCGAGTCCAGTGTTTAAGGTCAGTTTGTGTCGCAGGTATTCAAGTATTGGGTAAGAGGTGTCTGTCAACCTAATGACGTTAGGTAAAAAAAAAAAAGCATGCAAGGGGGAAGTCCCTACGATCATGTGTCAGAGCAGGTTTGTGTTTGTGTATCTCATTCTCTCTTTTTCTTCTCTCTCTCCTCTCTCTCTCTCTCTCTCTCTCTCTCTCTCTCTCTCATATATGGGCACGCGCCCCAGCTCTGAGGAGCTGGATGAGATTTTCGCATTATAATCAGTGACAAACACGTAACAATATGTACTAGACATGTATCTCTCACACCTCATGTACTGTATATGCCATGTAGATAAATGGTTCAGAGAACCGACAAGTTATAAATTAGACACATATGCACCTTACATCCCTGCTGCTCTTCCTCTAGCAGTGTCTGGACGGTAGTGGGCTGCTGTACGTTGTACTCCCACATTAAATTTATGGAGAGGGATGGTTATAACAAGAGTGTGTTTTGCTGGGTCTGAGATGTTTATAACAAGAGTGTGTTTTGCTGGGTCTGAGATGTTTATAACAAGAGTGTGTTTTGCTGGGTCTGAGATGTTTATAACAAGAGTGTGTTTTGCTGGGTCTGAGATGTTTATAACAAGAGTGTGTTTTGCTGGGTCTGAGATGTTTATAACAAGAGTGTGTTTTCCTGGGTCTGAGATGTTTATAACAAGAGTGTGTTTTCCTGGGTCTGAGATGTTTATAACAAGAGTGTGTTTTGCTGGGTCTGAGATGTTTATAACAAGAGTGTGTTTTCCTGGGTCTGAGATGTTTATAACAAGAGTGTGTTTTGCTGGGTCTGAGATGTTTATAACAAGAGTGTGTTTTCCTGGGTCTGAGATGTTTATAACAAGAGTGTGTTTTCCTGGGTCTGAGATGTTTATAACAAGAGTGTGTTTTCCTGGGTCTGAGATGTTTATAACAAGAGTGTGTTTTCCTGGGTCTGAGATGTTTATAACAAGAGTGTGTTTTCCTGGGTCTGAGATGTTTATAACAAGAGTGTGTTTTCCTGGGTCTGAGATGTTTATAACAAGAGTATGTTTTCCTGGGTCTGAGATGGTTATAACAAGAGTGTGTTTTGCTGGGTCTGAGATGTTTATAACAAGAGTGTGTTTTGCTGGGTCTGAGATGTTTATAACAAGAGTGTGTTTTGCTGGGTCTGAGATGTTTATAACAAGAGTGTGTTTTCTGGGTCTGAGATGTTTATAACAAGAGTGTGTTTTGCTGGGTCTGAGATGTTTATAACAAGAGTGTGTTTTGCTGGGTCTGAGATGTTTATAACAAGAGTGTGTTTTCCTGGGTCTGAGATGTTTATAACAAGAGTGTGTTTTGCTGGGTCTGAGATGTTTATAACAAGAGTGTGTTTTGCTGGGTCTGAGATGTTTATAACAAGAGTGTGTTTTGCTGGGTCTGAGATGTTTATAACAAGAGTGTGTTTTCCTGGGTCTGAGATGTTTATAACAAGAGTGTGTTTTCCTGGGTCTGAGATGTTTATAACAAGAGTGTGTTTTCCTGGGTCTGAGATGTTTATAACAAGAGTGTGTTTTCCTGGGTCTGAGATGTTTATAACAAGAGTGTGTTTTCCTGGGTCTGAGATGTTTATAACAAGAGTGTGTTTTCCTGGGTCTGAGATGTTTATAACAAGAGTGTGTTTTCCTGGGTCTGAGATGTTTATAACAAGAGTGTGTTTTCCTGGGTCTGAGATGTTATAACAAGAGTGTGTTTTGCTGGGTCTGAGATGTTTATAACAAGAGTGTGTTTTGCTGGGTCTGAGATGTTTATAACAAGAGTGTGTTTTGCTGGGTCTGAGATGTTTATAACAAGAGTGTGTTTTCCTGGGTCTGAGATGTTTATAACAAGAGTGTGTTTTGCTGGGTCTGAGATGTTTATAACAAGAGTGTGTTTTGCTGGGTCTGAGATGTTTATAACAAGAGTGTGTTTTGTTGGGTCTGAGATGTTTATAACAAGAGTGTGTTTTCTGGGTCTGAGATGTTTATAACAAGAGTGTGTTTTCCTGGGTCTGAGATGTTTATAACAAGAGTGTGTTTTGCTGGGTCTGAGATGTTTATAACAAGAGTGTGTTTTGCTGGGTCTGAGATGTTTATAACAAGAGTGTGTTTTCCTGGGTCTGAGATGTTTATAACAAGAGTGTGTTTTGCTGGGTCTGAGATGTTTATAACAAGAGTGTGTTTTGCTGGGTCTGAGATGTTTATAACAAGAGTGTGTTTTGCTGGGTCTGAGATGTTTATAACAAGAGTGTGTTTTCCTGGGTCTGAGATGTTTATAACAAGAGTGTGTTTTCCTGGGTCTGAGATGTTTATAACAAGAGTGTGTTTTCCTGGGTCTGAGATGTTTATAACAAGAGTGTGTTTTGCTGGGTCTGAGATGTTTATAACAAGAGTGTGTTTTGCTGGGTCTGAGATGTTTATAACAAGAGTGTGTTTTGCTGGGTCTGAGATGTTTATAACAAGAGTGTGTTTTCCTGGGTCTGAGATGTTTATAACAAGAGTGTGTTTTCCTGGGTCTGAGATGTTTATAACAAGAGTGTGTTTTGCTGGGTCTGAGATGTTTATAACAAGAGTGTGTTTTGCTGGGTCTGAGATGTTTATAACAAGAGTGTGTTTTCCTGGGTCTGAGATGTTTATAACAAGAGTGTGTTTTCCTGGGTCTGAGATGTTTATAACAAGAGTGTGTTTTGCTGGGTCTGATATGTTTATAACAAGAGTGTGTTTTCTGGGTCTGAGATGTTTATAACAAGAGTGTGTTTTGCTGGGTCTGAGATGTTTATAACAAGAGTGTGTTTTGCTGGGTCTGAGATGTTTATAACAAGAGTGTGTTTTCCTGGGTCTGAGATGTTTATAACGAGTGTGTTTTCCTGGGTCTGAGATGTTTATAACAAGAGTGTGTTTTCCTGGGTCTGAGATGTTTATAACAAGAGTGTGTTTTCCTGGGTCTGAGATGTTTATAACAAGAGTGTGTTTTCCTGGGTCTGAGATGTTTATAACAAGAGTGTGTTTTGCTGGGTCTGAGATGTTTATAACAAGAGTGTGTTTTGCTGGGTCTGAGATGTTTATAACAAGAGTGTGTTTTCCTGGGTCTGAGATGTTTATAACAAGAGTGTGTTTTGCTGGGTCTGAGATGTTTATAACAAGAGTGTGTTTTGCTGGGTCTGAGATGTTTATAACAAGAGTGTGTTTTGCTGGGTCTGAGATGTTTATAACAAGAGTGTGTTTTGCTGGGTCTGAGATGTTTATAACAAGAGTGTGTTTTGCTGGGTCTGAGATGTTTATAACAAGAGTGTGTTTTGCTGGGTCTGAGATGTTTATAACAAGAGTGTGTTTTCCTGGGTCTGAGATGTTTATAACAAGAGTGTGTTTTGCTGGGTCTGAGATGTTTATAACAGAGTGTGTTTTCCTGGGTCTGAGATGTTTATAACAAGAGTGTGTTTTCCTGGGTCTGAGATGTTTATAACAAGAGTGTGTTTTGCTGGGTCTGAGATGTTTATAACAGAGTGTGTTTTGCTGGGTCTGAGATGTTTATAACAAGAGTGTGTTTTCCTGGGTCTGAGATGTTTATAACAAGAGTGTGTTTTGCTGGGTCTGAGATGTTTATAACAAGAGTGTGTTTTGCTGGGTCTGAGATGTTTATAACAAGAGTGTGTTTTCCTGGGTCTGAGATGTTTATAACAAGAGTGTGTTTTGCTGGGTCTGAGATGTTTATAGATTGAGAAACATCATAAGTGGTAATGGGAACAAGCCTAGTATCAGCCTGAGGTAACGCTGTTGGGAAGCAAGGGAGTAAGGCTGTGCCTGTCAGGTATAGGACAGTAACAGACATAATGAGGATGGAAGGATCTCTCTCACAGGTGGCATCCTGGCGTCGAGGGTGACATTACATAACTTTAACTTGACTACTGGAGCCTGACGTGTTATGTCAGAGATGGGGAGCAGTTATCTAATCCAGGGTTAGCAGTGTAAGTTTATTCAGGCATATTCAGTTACATAGATTATCATACATAGGAGCATATGTGTAGAGAACCCAGGATAAGCCAAGAAAGTCAGAGTGAATTATTATGTTACCTTGTTTAGTCGAGGAAGTAAAAACGTATGGCTTGTTAACAGGATATATACACTGAGAGGTGTGTGTCTGTATCTATCGGTATATATACTCTGATAGTTCATTTTAATCACTATTTTAGGTATTAAAGTTTCTTTTGTTTTACTGATGGAACAGTTGACATGCATGCACTCCTAGCGCATACCCCAGCAGGTCACTCCTAGCCCCTGAACCAGCGGGTCACTCCTAGCCCCTGAACCAGCGGGTCACTCCCAGCCCATGCCCCAATGGGCCACTCCCAGCCCATGCCCCAGTGGGCCACTCAGACGGAGGTTTCACTTGACATTCGTGGAACATTAGCGGTGTGTGTGAACCTGCTGGCTAGCTGGTGGTTGTTGTTGTTGGTGAGTCAACACAGGAATGCTGGCGAGGCAGCGTGTGTGTCCTCCTCACCTGCCATCACGACACCTACCTTCACACCTGCCATCACGACACCTACCTTCACACCTGCCATCACGACACCTACCTTCACACCTGCCATCACGACACCTGCCATCACACCTGATACAATATTCTATCTCCTCCACTCCTAACCATGCAGCAACAGTAAATTTACGTCTTCTGCTGATGTTTCAGCGTCTTGAGTTTCAAGTGTTTAGTGTTGCAATCTGCAGTGTTGTAAACACTCATTGTGGGACCTTATGTTCGCTTGGTTACACACTTCTCGACGCTGGTGAGGGGCTCTTGATCTAGGGAATTGGATCTGTGCTTCGGTTCCCTGAATTCAGTCTAAATACTTTCCATCCCCCCCCCACATGTGCTATATAATCCTACGGGTTTAGAGCTCCACCATAATTATAATCTCTCTAATTCGTTGATTCTGTCATTGCTATTAAACCTCTGTATTGTGTATTTCACATTTTGTTTTATCAAGTACGAATAAAACATTTGATTCTTCAGACCCAAGTACCAGAGACTATGTATAGTCACCAGCACCACCCATGTATACACCAAGATGAGGCAGTCACCAGCACCACCCATGTATACACCAAGATGAGGCAGTCACCAGCATCACCCATGTATACACCAAGATGAGGCAGTCACCAGCACCACCCATGTATACACCAAGATGAGGCAGTCACCAGCACCACCCATGTATACACCAAGATGAGGCAGTCACCAGCACCACCCATGTATACACCAAGATGATGCAGTCACCAGCATCACCCATGTATACACCCAGATGATGCAGTCACCAGCATCACCCATGTATACACCAAGATGAGGCAGTCACCAGCACCACCCATGTATACACCAAGATGAGGCAGTCACCAGCACCACCCATGTATACACCAAGATGAGGCAGTCACCAGCACCACCCATGTATACACCAAGATGAGGCAGTCACCAGCACCACCCATGTATACACCAAGATGAGGCAGTCACCAGCACCACCCATGTATACACCAAGATGAGGCAGTCACCAGCACCACCCATGTATACACCAAGATGAGGCAGTCACCAGCACCACCCATGTATACACCAAGATGAGGCAGTCACCAGCACCACCCATGTATACACCAAGATGAGGCAGTCACCAGCACCACCCATGTATACACCAAGATGAGGCAGTCACCAGCACCACCCATGTATACACCAAGATGAGGCAGTCACCAGCACCACCCATGTATACACCAAGATGAGGCAGTCACCAGCACCACCCATGTATACACCAAGATGAGGCAGTCACCAGCACCACCCATGTATACACCAAGATGAGGCAGTCACCAGCACCACCCATGTATACACCAAGATGAGGCAGTCACCAGCACCACCCATGTATACACCAAGATGAGGCAGTCACCAGCACCACCCATGTATACACCAAGATGAGGCAGTCACCAGCACCACCCATGTATACACCAAGATGAGGCAGTCACCAGCACCACCCATGTATACACCAAGATGAGGCAGTCACCAGCACCACCCATGTATACACCAAGATGAGGCAGTCACCAGCACCACCCATGTATACACCAAGATGAGGCAGTCACCAGCACCACCCATGTATACACCAAGATGAGGCAGTCACCAGCACCACCCATGTATACACCAAGATGAGGCAGTCACCAGCACCACCCATGTATACACCAAGATGAGGCAGTCACCAGCACCACCCATGTATACACCAAGATGAGGCAGTCACCAGCACCACCCATGTATACACCAAGATGAGGCAGTCACCAGCACCACCCATGTATACACCAAGATGAGGCAGTCACCAGCACCACCCATGGATGCACACCAAGATAGGCAGTCGTCTCACATGTATCAAAGCACCCGCACCCCATGATACAACAAGATGCATGCAGTACACACCACCCATGTCCATACACAGATGCATGGAGTATCAAGCAACCTCCCATTATACACCAAGATGAGGCAGTCACAGCACCACCTCTGTATACACCAAGATGAGGCAGTCACCACACCACCCATGTATACAACAGTATGGAGTATCAGCACCACCCATGTATACACCAAGATGATGGAGTACAACACCCATGCATCACCATGACAGACATGTCTCACTGTATACACCCGTGCCCTCTACCAGTTACTTATAGTGAGGATCAACAACCCATGTCATACAAACAGTGTTCACTAGTCACAACCCTGTATACAAATGTGTCTCACTGGAGTGATCAACAACCTCTGCCCTCCATACAACAGTGTCTCACTGAGTAATCAACAACCCTGCCCTCCATACAACAGTGTCTCACTGAGTGATCACAACCTCTGCCCTCCATACAACAGTGTCTCACTGGAGTGATCAACAACCTCTGCCCTCCATACAACAGTGTCTCACTGGAGTAATCAACAACCTCTGCCCTCCATACAACAGTGTCTCACTGGAGTAATCAACAACGTCAGCCCTCCATACAACAGTGTCTCACTGGAGTGATCAACAACCTCTGCCCTCCATACAACAGTGTCTCACTGGAGTAATCAACAACCTCTGCCCTCCATACAACAGTGTCTCACTGGAGTGATCAACAACCTCTGCCCTCCATACAACAGTGTCTCACTGGAGTGATCAACAACCTCTGCCCTCCATACAACAGTGTCTCACTGGAGTGATCAACAACCTCTGCCCTCCATACAACAGTGTCTCACTGGAGTAATCAACAACCTCTGCCCTCCATACAACAGTGTCTCACTGGAGTGATCAACAACCTCTGCCCTCCATACAACAGTGTCTCACTGGAGTGATCAACAACCTCTGCCCTCCATACAACAGTGTCTCACTGGAGTGATCAACAACCTCTGCCCTCCATACAACAGTGTCTCACTGGAGTAATCAACAACCTCTGCCCTCCATACAACAGTGTCTCACTGGAGTAATCAACAACGTCAGCCCTCCATACAACAGTGTCTCACTGGAGTGATCAACAACCTCTGCCCTCCATACAACAGTGTCTCACTGGAGTAATCAACAACCAGCCCCCCTACCCTCCGGTAACAACAAGTGCCCTCCCCTGAGTGCTCAACAACAACCTCTGCCCTCCATACAACAGTGTCTCACTGGAGTAATCAACAACGTCAGCCCTCCATACAACAGTGTCTCACTGGAGTAATCAACAACGTCAGCCCTCCATACAACAGTGTCTCACTGGAGTAATCAACAACGTCAGCCCTCCATACAACAGTGTCTCACTGGAACCAAAGATATATAGAGTTGAAGAACAACCTGAGGACTGTTATTTATACTTTGATATGAACCCAAAGGTTTCCCTGTTAGCTTTATTGCAACACTTATGCCCCGTTGTCTAGGCTTTGATTACTACTAACCAGAACTCCTAAATCCTTTCCAATTACAAGTAATAAGACTATATTATTCAGCTTATATGTGGCATGGTTATTGTCCTGCCCAACATTTAGAACTTTGCATTTGTTTACATTAAACTGCATCTGCCACTTCTCCACCACTGCATCATTTCATTCAAATCATCCTGGAGTCCCTCAATGTCCTCGTTGAATAAATTTGGACGGCCTTTTTTTGGTGTCATCAGAAAATTTTTACTTATGCTACTATTTATTCCCTCATCTTATGTCGTTTATGTAAATTGAAAACAACAGGGGCCCAAAAACTGACCCCTGGGGGAACACCGTTTGAGACACGCCCCATTCTGATTTTCCATTTATGCAAACTCTGCCGCCTATTAGTCAACCATGCCTCTACCCGGGAAAAAAAAATTTCTCCCCCTTTATTCCGTGTGCCTTAATTTTCCCCAGTAGCCTCTGGATATAAATCTGTAGGGGAAGGAAGGGGTAGGGGCACCCCAGAAAAGGTTGGAGGAAGGGCAAAGGAGGTTTTGGGCGAGGGCTTGGACTTCCAGCAAAGCATGTGAGCGTGTTAGATAGGAGTGAATGGAGACGAATGGTTTTTGGGACATGACGCATCTGTTGGAGTGGAGCAGGGTAACATTTTGTGAAGGGATTCAGGGAAACCAGTTAATTGATTTAGCTGGACTTGAGTCCTGGAAATGGGAAGTACAATCCCCTGCACTTTAAAGGGGGGTTCTGAGACAGTGACAGCTGGGAGGGACTTTCTCAGCTGTCGTATCTGAGCTCCTTTGCAAAGACAGTGATATGTATGAGTGTGGTGAAAGTGTTGAATGATGATGAAAGTATTTTCTTTTGGGGATTTTCTTCTTGGGTCCCCTGCTCGGTGGGAGACGGCCGACTTGTTGAAAAGGAGAAGGGTTACTAGCCCCTGCTCCCGGATTTTAGTCGCCTCCACGACACGCATGGCTTACGGAGGAAGAATTCTGTTCCACTTCCCCATGGAGATAAGAGGAAATAAGAACAAGAACTAGTAAAAAATAGAAGAAAACCCAGAGGGTGTACTCACCTCAGTTGTGGTTGCAGGGGTCGATTTGTAGCTCCTGGCCCCTGCTCTTCACTGGCCGCTACTGGGTCACGCCTCCTGCTCAATGAGCTTTATCATACTTCTACTATGTAATATCATTCATAAAGCTATGTATGGAACCTGCCTCCACTACATCGTTCCCAAGCTATTCCACTTCCACCACTCTATGACTGAAGAAATACTTCCTAACATCCCTGTGATTCATCTGAGTCTTCAACTTCCAACTGTGTCCCCTTGTTGCTGTGTCCATTCTGGAACATTCTGTCTCTGTCCACCTTGTCAATTCCTCTCAGTATCTTATATGTCGTTATCATGTCCCCCTATCTCTCCTGTCCTCCATGTCGCAGGTCGATTTTCCTTAACCTCTCCTCCGGACTAGTCTTGTTGCAAACCTTGCACTTTTCTAGCTTTATGTGCTTGCAGATGTGGTTCCAACTGGTGCTGCATACCCAGTATGGCCTAACATACACAGTGTACAGGGTCCTGAACGATTTTTTAAGATGTCGTGGAATGGTGTTCTTAGGTTAGATAAGATAACCTAAGAACAGCATTCGACATCTTAATAGGCGCCCATATGACAGTATCAGTTATTTGGTTGATGTGCGCCAGGAGATGTGCCTGTGTTATACTCCACTCAAGATCTTTTCCTTGATTGAGGTTTGTAGTCTCTGCCCCCTAGACTGTACTCCGTCTGCGGTCTTCTTTGTTCTTCCCCAATCTTCATGACTTTGCACTTGGGCTGAACTCCAGGAGCCAATTGCTGACCAGGCTTGCAGCCTGTCCAGATCCCTTTGTAGTTCTGCCTGGTCCGTCCGATTGAATTCTTCTCATCAACTTCACATCATCTGCAAACAGGGACACTGAGTCTATTCCTTCCGTCATGTCATTCACAAATACCAGAAACAGCACCGGTCCCAGGGACTGACCCTGTGGAACCCTCACTCGCACCGGCGCCCACTGGACACCTTGCCACGCACCATGACTCGCTGCTGTCTTCCTGACAGGTATTCCCTGATCCATTGTAGTGCTTCCTGTGTGGAACTGTGTCAAACGCCTTCTTACAGTCCAGGAATATGTAATCTACCCACCCTCTCTCTCTTGTCTTACTGTTGTCACCCTGTCGTAAACTCCAGTAGGTTTGTGTCACAGGATTTCCCATCCCTGAAACCGTGTTGGCCGTCGTGATAAGCTCATTCCTTTCTAGGTGCTCCACCACTCTTCTCCTGAATCTTCTCCATGACCTTGCATACTATAGTACAGTCAGTGACACTGGTCTGTAGTTTAGTGCTACGTTCCTGTCTCCTTTTTTAAAGATTGGAAACTACATTTGCTGTCTTCCATACCTCAGGTAGTTGCCATGTTTCAATAGACGTGTTGAAGATTGTTGTTAGGGTACACATAGTCTCCCTGCTCCTCTCAGGACCCATGGAGAAATGTTATCCGGCCCTTTTTCCTTTGAGGACCCGGCTCGCTAGTAGCCTCTTTCAGTTCCTAGTTGTGGGAAGTGGTCCAGCACTTGATGGTGTACTCCCACCTCTCCTTTTCTGGAGGCCCTTTTATCTCCTCTGTGAACACCTCTTTGAATCTCATGTTGAGCTCCTCACACACTCTGGTCATTTCTTGCCCCTTCCCTCCTTCCTTCCCCCGCCTGATCACCTGGCCCTTTGACTGTTGCCCCTCCTGATGTGACTGACAACAGCTTCGGTCAGTTTTGGGTTTTCGCTGTATGTCATTCCTATACTGTCGGGGGGCCTCCCTTTTTACCTGTGCATTTTCCCGTTTCTGGCTCTACGACTGCTCTCCTTTTTTCCCTGGGTCTTGGGCTTCTATACTACTTCCCATTCCCAGCACACTTGGTTTTGGCCTCCTTGCACCTTTGGGAACCAGGGGCCTCATCCTGGCTTTTTCGTTGTTTCTGTTTCCTGGTAAACCCTCCTCAGCTCCCCCTGCATATTGTTGTCACATTTTCCCATCATCTCGCTTACTGATTTCCCTTCCAGTTCTCTGTCCCACTGAACCCCGTTTAGGAAGTTCTTCTTGCCGCGTAGTCCCCTTTTTTGTAGTTTGGGCCTTCATTTTTCTGGCCCTATCTGCCCCCCCTCCACCTGTAACTCTACTGTGTCTACCGGGAGAGAATCTCCAGGGCCAACGCCCCCGGCCCGGCGGACCGGGCCCTTTGTTGCCCCAGAGCCTGATCAACCAGGCTGTTACTGCTGGGCTTATAAATCACTGGCCCCAGGGGGACTTTCATGTGTGATCCCTCATATCCTCACTACTCAAGGTGAATACTAGGTCCAGTCTCGCTGGTTCATTCCTCCTCTCCCTGGTAGTATCCCTACGTGTTGGTAGCAGAAGTTTTCCAGTAACACCTCCATCATTTTAGCCTCCACGTATCTTGGCCCCCATGTGGCCCAAGTTCTCCCAGTCTATTTCCTTGTGGTTGAAGTCACCCATGATCAGTAGCTTTGCCCTGCTCGCATGAGCCCCTGGCCACTTTCCCGCCAGTGTGTCAAACCATCGCCTATTACTCTATCATACACTTGCCTTGGCCTCCCCGCTGTTCTTTGGGGGGGGTTATACATTACTGCAATTTCCACCTTTTGGGGCCTCCAGGCTGTAGCATTCCTATTATGTAACCCCCCTGCTTCTCCTCTGTCTCCTCTCTCCAGCTCATCAAAATCCCACGGTTTTTGATCAGCAGTGCCCCTCCACCCCCCTGTTCCCTCTGTCTTTCCTCAGGATCTGGATCCCATTGGAAAGATAGCATCTTATCATGCCTGGGAGCTTGGTTTCTGTGAGAGCTATTATGTCCGGTGATGCCCCTTGACTTTCGCGCCACTCCTCCCACTTATTTGTTATTCCACACATTTGTGTACCATACCTTCAGTTGCCTCTCTACCACTGTGTTTTGGGGGTCCCGTGAGGGTGGGGACCTGGGTGTGGATTGTGGGATTCTATAGTGGAATGTTGGTTTGGGGTGTGAGGTGGGTTGTAGTTTGTGTTGGGGTAGTGTGTCTTGGTTGTTGGGGGTTTTGGGGGGTTCTGTGTGTGCTCCTTTTTGTTGCTCTGCCCTGCTCTGGTTGTCCTCTCGGGGGGGTTCCCGCCCTTGTCTTCCCCCCTAGCCCCCCTTTTCCTTTGTGTCCTCTCCTCAGCTGCTGTCGTCTGTTTTTGTAATGGTCCGGGCTAGGGAAAACCCCCCCGTATTCCCTTTCCTTCAATGTAATATATATGCTTGTACATGAATGTAGGACCAAGTGTAAGTAGAAGTAAAAAGACATACCTGAAATCTTTTCATGTTTATGAGACAGAAAAAAACAAGCAAACCTACCATCATGAAACAATTACAGGCTTGTTTTACATCACTAAGTATAATTTTCTTCCAGTGTTGCTGTCACCAAATCACTTTTCTAAAGGGGGGTATAGACATTTTCATTCATCTATGATATTTTCTTCAAAAATTTTATAAAAAAAATTTATATAGCATATAAACATACAATGTTTATATACTATAAGGGGTGGGTCTTGGAGGGAAACATTAGTTTTCTGGTTAGATTCAGAGAAAAAGTGTATGAATCTGCATGGCCCAGAACTGCTCTTAATACATAATTTTTGTTTACAATTCTCGGGATGAATTATTCATTATTTTTTGTTTATGATGGCATCTGAAGGTAGTTGTTAGTGAACATGGTATGTCGATGCTAATAATATGGTTGTGGGGCTGCAGTGGTGTAGCTGGTAGGCGTATATCGCTTGGGATGTAGTCCACCTGGGACTACAAATAAATTACTACTCACCAACAAGAGTCTTCAATAGTTGTATGTGCAATGTTCATTTATCATTAAAATTAGTCATTTATATTTATTTCTCATTGTTTTCATATGTAAAACTATAGTTATTCTCATAAAATGTATTTTTGTTAACATTTTGGGCAAGTGTCTGGAACGGATTAATTGAATTTACATTATTTCTTATGGAAATATTACTTCTGCCAGCCATTTCGATTTCAGCCAACCCTCTGGAACAGGATTAACACAAACCGGGTCTACTGTAACTCCATAAGGATTACATTTACATATATGGAATTTGGTGAAGTACAGTACTAAATCTGGGTGGGTTGTTCAGTATTTTTTCTGTCGAGATCAACTCCCTGACTGATGTGGTACTCAGGGGTCAGTGTAATGCCTGTGGTATTGGAGAGGAAGTATTGATTCACAGAAATGGAGGGCAGTCTAATTCCTTAAAGTTAAGCATTCAAACTTCAAAGTGACTATAAATTGTTTATATTTATATATATATATATATATATCTTTACTACAAGTACATGTACATGGTATACAGCCTAGCTGACATCAATGACATAATATATAGAAAGTCCCTTGTTATGCTGAGCATTTCGGGCAAATTAGGTCCTTGTTCCAGATGCGACCCACACCAGTCGACTAACTCCAAGGTACCCATTTTACTGATGTATGAACATAGACAACTGGGTGCAAAGAAACACGCCCAATGTTTCTACCCTGGCTGGGACCGAACGCAGATCCGCCTCAGTTGAGTTTTAGCGATCAGGCTGACACAGTGTTTAATAATTCTTGTAGCAAAAATTAAATTTAATATATGTATATGTATACTAAATACTAATTCTTTTGTACTGTACAATGTTTCCAATTTTAACTCCCATTTTCATTCAAATAATATTACCACTAAATAAGTGTTTATAGATATTGAGCAAGAATTTTAAATAACTTTCTGGTTTCAAAGTGTGGAAGCTTTGACACTTAATGCAACTGTAACATCTTCATATTTAATCTTAGGCTTGTACATTTAATGCTGTTTATGAATGTTGACTTTCTACAACTAGTTTCCACAGTCTATAGATGAAACTTACAATATTTGATCCATCTTGTACCATTGCTAAGTTATGCTCTCTATAACCAGATGCTTTCCATATGTATTATTAAATGTCACCTAATTTTTGTGAAAACTGTACCTTATGGAAATGCATATGCTTATTATTATTACATACATATGGTTGTTGTTCAGGAGATTGAAATTTCATATATTTTCATTTCTGAATTGTTGGTTAATGCTGTAAATTGTTTTTTCAGCTCCAGTATTGTGACTTATTCTTCATTTTTTGTTACATTTCCTTCAGAGAAAACAGGGTGAAGGTTGCGCACGGCTTCGATGCTTCCCAATGCTGGTGGTGTTTTTTATATCTTCGGTGGTGTATGAATACATCTTGCCTTTGCATTAAGTTCTTATCCAGTCCTTCGTCATGTTTGGAGGCTTTGGAGGTAACACTATAATGCTAGAGGAACCTCATTGCTTTATATACACTATTTTATAATCATGGTGACAGACATCAGTAAAATATGTGGCTATTTTGACATGTTCAGGGAAATAGCATTGACTAGTAATTATAGACCATTAAGGCAGAACCAAGAAGTATAGCTATAATCAGCCTCAGAAATGGGAAGTACAATGCCCGCACTTTAAAGGAGGGTTTGGGATATTGGCAGTTGAGGATTTCGAACTGCTGCAGTATTTGAGTCTCTTGCAAAGAAGACAGTGATTATGTAAGGAGTGAGGGGGGAAAGTACAATGATGATGGCATTAGAGCCCTGGTATTTCCAAAGCCCTTCACCCTTGATGCCAGTGAAGGGCTTTTTGATTAAAGGAATTGGAGCTAATGTTTCTTCCCCAAATCAAACCTCATTATCTCATATTTCCCAGGTGGTGTAACAATACTTACAGTAGGTTTCCATGAAAAAATAATATGTACTACATTCATGGTAAATTTCCAATTCATGTTTCTAGCTTACAATGGAGTTTTAGGACCTACTTGTTGAATAATTCAACCCACCGCGTTGTTTGTTTGCAATCGTAGCACTACAATTTGTGAGTCCAGACACACATCCGTACCTTCGAATAGGGCATTTATGAACCAATTACATTTTTACACCAGCTCATCCACAGCAACAAATATAGAAAAACCTGACAGTTATGAAATACATATCTACAGTAATAGACATTCCAGTGAACACTAGAAAGGATAGCCCTTCTAGCATCCAGCCTGTTACTGCTTGGTAACAAAGTCAGTATCCTGGTCCAGTTATCCAATATATTCAATAAGCTCCAAGAGGATTACAACTGGTAGGGACACTAACAAAGAAATATAATTAAAGGTTTATTAACAAAGTTAGTGTCTAGGGTTTCAAAGTACAAATGTACATATTTGTGATGTTCATTAAGTTATGAATTGGGAGGTTAATTAGGAGGTTAGCTCCTACACTGCTCTCATATACAATAAGACTGTGCTGAAGGCACATATATCTAAATGACTTGAAGTACCATCAGGTACAATGTCAGTAATTATAATAATGCAGATATATACAAATAAGAATAAATGTGTGTATGAGGTGTTTCAGGCATCCTAAGACTCTTCATCAAATCAAAGTCCACCGAACAACTTCTCATGTTAGCTTCAATGAATGATAATCTGAATAGTTGATTGACCAGTAAAAATGACCAATTCTCAGAACAAAAATAACAAGCAACAGCAACATTAGCGTCAGGAACAAGAGATAGAAAATGGCTCCTAACTGGGGACCACATCAGTAGATCCTCCAAAATAGTCACAATCTCCCCTTACTACTGAATCTAAGTTCAGCATAAATAATCCCAGACTGTGACGGTGCACAGATGCCTTATCGAATTAGGTCAGGAGCTGTAGCTAGAGACCTGAGTTATCTCAGAGGCCAATGTACACACAACCTGTGAAAAACGTTGAAAATCAATAACTAGCTCATCCTCTGTGAACAGAGTTGCCACAAAGTCCTGAGAAAGTATGTTTCACCACCACCGAATGTCACTCTACCAAACAGAGTCTAAATGGCGAGAAAACAAGTAGAGATAGGAGCCAGGGGTGTTGACTCAACCATGTCCAGCTGCGTAGGTGTGATGGAGTGAAATATAATGTGTCAGTTTCTCAAACAAAGCTCTGAGACTGTCAAGTGTTGTTCCCATTCGTCACTGTACACCACTAAATCGTCCAAGATAGGCTTCTACTCCGTCTAAGTTGTAGATTAACTCGTTCATAATACGTTGAAATGGTGAAGCAGCATTACATAAGCCGAATGGAGTGACGAGATAGTTGAACAATCCATCTTGAACAGTGAAGGCAGATATTTCTTGAGCACGTTCAGTAAGCGGGACTTGATAATATCCTCGTAAGAGATCTAAACGGCTGACATACTGTGCTCCTGACACACGATCAATCAGGTCGTCTATGCGAGGTAAGGGATAACCATCAGGCAAGGTGACAGAGTTCACTTTCCTGTAATCAGTGCACATCCTGAAACTACCGTCAGGCTTGGGCACTAATATACACGGTGATGCCCATGGACTTTTACTGCGTTCAATAAGTCCATGAGATAACAAAAAGTCAACTTCTTCTCTCAATGCTCTATGTTTCGTTGGACTCATTCTATATGGTGATTGCTTAATAGGTGAGCTCCCTGTACATCAACGTCATGTATTCCCAGAGTACATCGTTTAGGAACATCACTAAACAATTCAGGGTACTGCAAAATCATGTTCTTAACATTACTTGCTTTATCAGCATCAAGGTTACTTAGAAAATTATCTAGTGATTGTAGCGTCACTGAATTTTCTAACGCACCTCTATACCTCTAGAGATGTCAGGCAGACTGACGTTTCTTCTTGTGTCTAGGAAGAATAGAAGCAGTAGGTAGAGGGCTAGCGTAGTATGCCTTGAGCTGATTAATGTGGTACACATGATTGGATTTTCTCTTCCCAGGCGTGCGTACTAGGTAATTTACGTCACTAAGCTTCTTCACTACTTCCAGGGGACCATCATACCTGGCTTGTAGAGCATGACCTGGTACTAATTTCTGAGCCATCACCTTATCTCCTGCTTTAAAAGAGCGAGAGACAGCACGCTTGTCATACTGTTGTTTCATCCTAGCCTGAGCTGAAACTAGGTTTTTCGAAGCAAGCTCTCGAGCAGCAGTCAAATGCTTCTGCATTAATGAAGGTGATGTGCTTAATGATGGATTAGATTTTCCTGTCCACACGTCTTTCAACACAGCAAGAGGACCACGCACTTGGTGTCCGTATATTAGCTCAAACGGACTAAATCCTAGACTTTCTTGCTCACTTTCTCTTATAGCAAACAGAAGAAAAGGTACACCTTCATCCCAGTCTCTAGAAAAATGTTCACAATAGGCTCTCATCATACACTTCAGTGTCTGATGAAATCTCTCTAGAGCACCTTGTGACTGAGGGTGGTAACTGGTAGAAAGTACTGATTTTATTCCTAGGTGGGATAATGCTTCTCGAAAGATCTTAGAGGTGAAGTTGGATCCCTGATCCGACTGTATCTCTCGAGGCAATCCAACCTGGGAGAAAAATTTCATCAATGCCTGACAATAGCACGAGCATTAATTTTTCTCAAAGGAATGGCTTCAGGATAGCGTGTAGCTGCGTCCATTATTGTAAACAGGTATTGGTTCCCCAACTTGGTTCTAGGCAGAGGACCAACACAATCTATGATAAGACGTGAGAATGGATCACCATTTACAATTATTGGTATGAGAGGGCAGGTGGAGGCGTGTGAGCTGGTTTGCCTGTCACCTGACAGACGTGGCAACGTCGCACATGATCAGCAACAGTGTCCCTCATTCTCGGCCAAGTGAAATGTTTTGCCAGTTTACCTAGTGTCTTCCTGACACCCAAATGTCCTCCTATGGGACTATTGTGAGCAAAATCAAGAGCTTGCTCACGAAATGTAACTGGTAAAACAACAAGATGCTTGACTGTGGTGGAATCACTGTCAGCTGACAACTGACTTGTACTTTTCTCCATTAGTACACCTTTACTATAATAGTAACAATTATCGAGATCCTTTGCTTCACTCTCAGTAACTGCTATATCTCTCAGTCTTTCCAAAGACTGATCAACAAACTGATCCTTGATTAAATCGTCGTGAGTTAGAATCTTAACATCAGTTGTGTCTTGACTAGGCTGAGTGAAGAAAGGGGAAGGGTGTCAGTGCTAGTGATCCTGGGCGCAGAGAATCACTGAACAACATATTCAAGCCCAAGTCATTATCATCAACTAACTCAGCAGGAGACAAGGATGGTTGTTGTTGTATCTTTGACATAGCACGAGTTATTGCACTGAGAGGGAATAATATAGGCTTCTCTCTACAAGCTTCAATGGCATAATTATCCTCAGTGGTATTATCAATCACAAGTGGTTCCTTACAAATACCAGCTTGAAGGATATCATTCCCTATCAACAAGTCCACTGACCTGATAGGAAATGCACCACTGGAAATACCAACTGAAATATAACCAGTATAATAGCTTGTTTCAATGTAGACTTTGTGAAGAGGAACTTTAATAACAGCACCTCCATAGGCTTCTAACAATACATCTATCTTGGTATAGGTATCATTAGTTAAAGGCAATACATCTTCTCTTAACAAGTAGATAACTACCGTGTCTCGGAAAGTAATTATCTCAGTGAGCTTGGATTCGTCAAGTCCTACTTTGCCTCTCGACAAGTACGGACTCATAGCTGAACGAATCTTCTCATCAGATACTCGGTCTGATGCTAGTCATCTATTCTGAGGAACATTCTTCAAAACAGCAGGATCAGAATTACTAGGTTGTAGGTGCCCTTGTTGCACCGAAGAAGATACGACTGAGTGGGAGCGCCAGCTGCACGATCTTCTCATATCTCTTTCTAACTTAAAGCAATACTCTCAGTATGACCTTTCCTAAGACAGTAGTACATTTGACATTCTTCTCAGTATTAGACTTCTGTCTAGCTACAGAGACAGATTCAGGAATGTCAGGTTTCCTGGTGAAGGTACGAGTAACAGTAGCAGGGTTTTAGGCCGGCACTGATCAGCTGATTGGTTTGCCAATTCCTAGGACATTTTTAGTTACCTTTTTCTCTCAGTTTTAATACGTACGATTTTGTGGGAAATTTCGTAGTTGTCAGCTAATGCTGCAGTCTCTAGAAAGTCTGAGGCAGTGTGGTCGATCAGATATTCCTGTACATCAGCAGACATACAGTTGTTGAATTCTCGTGAAGTAGCAGCTGAACGAGGCTGTCATAAGTCTTGCACTGGGAGGCTCTACACCACCTCTCAAATGCAAGCTTTTTCTCACGGGCAAACTCCACACAAGTTTGACCTTGTCGTCGTTGTAACGTACGAAATGCACGTTGGTAACTTACAGGTAACAAATTATATGTCTCAAGAATGGTTTCCTTGACTGTGTCATAGTCAATGTATTTGGCAAATGGCAAAGCAGCAGTACATGTTTGAGCTCTGCCAGTCAAAGCTGTGTGCAACAATGTAGCCCAATGCTTACGTGGCCAATTCATGGCACGTGCTTGATTTTCGAACACATCAAAATAGGTGTCTAGGTCTGTCTCAAAAAACTTTGGGACCATTGAGGCAGCTTTCTGCACGTTAAATGTATCCTCTGTAGTACTACTAGGCTGATCAGATCTAATAATCTGTTGTCTCTGGAAACGAACAGTTTCTCTATGGAACTCTTCCTCGTTCAATTTCCTCTGTGCCTCAATTTGTGCAGTCTGCAACAATATTAGGCGTTCCATCCTGTCGAATTGTCCTGAGAGATAGGATCAAGGACAAGGAAAGTAGGTAAATGAACAGGTTTATCTGGATGGACCCTAGTCGGGCACCTAGTCCAGCCATGCCAATAGAGTCTAGATCTGGTCTAGTATAAGTAGAGACAGGTGTAGCATCAACAGTACTTGTATGAGGCTGCGTCATACTTCTTGCTACACTCTGTACTAAGGTTAGTCAGGATGGAGAGATGTGAGATGTAAGTAATACTAGGCTCAGAAACTTCTGCCTGAGTTGCTCTCTTTTCTACGTCATCCTTAGCGACATATTTCCTAAGTTGTGACTCCATGCTCTCTGAATCTGATTCTGAATCAGAACTCTCTGCATGATCAGGAAACAACATATCTCTAATTAATGCTCTGACTGTTACTGCGGTGTAACTACGGTTGTACGTCACACCCAGAT
This sequence comes from Cherax destructor, assembly GCA_009830355.1. Lineage (NCBI taxonomy): Eukaryota > Metazoa > Arthropoda > Malacostraca > Decapoda > Parastacidae > Cherax > Cherax destructor. Next base: position 8,987 of record WNWK01004551.1, on the reverse strand, counting down.
ACTTGGCTACCGCCAACAAGTCTGAAGCTTTAAAGTACGTAACTTCGACAAAGTCAGAGTATCAATTAACTTTTCACTTTCCATACATCACAAAAATAAGTACAATATGAGAGAGTGATTATGGGAAGCTAGAATCCTAATGTAAGAATTTACTTTACAAGTTACACAGTGTTGGTTGTCTTAGAGCCAGAGCTCATTAACAGTATTTCCATCTCCTTGGATCAAGAGACTCGGGCAGGTACATACATCCCCTATGATGTTGTACAAGACCAAACTCCTAGTCTTCAGATTAAGAAATTACTCAAAGTGTTTGACCATAGAGTACTAGTATGGCAAACTGGACAATTCCTCCAACACCTTGGATCAAGAACATCCCGGACAGGCCCCATTTGTTACAAAATGAAACGATATCTATTAGTAATAGACATCTCCAGTGAACACTAGAAAGGATAGCCCTTCTAGCATCCAGCCTGTTACTGGGCTTTTGCAACAAAGTCAGTATCCTGGTCCAGTTATCCGACATATTCAATAGTCTCATGAGGATTACAACTGAGTAGGGTACTAACCAAAGATAAAATTTAATATGTTTATTAACAAAGTTAGATGTCTAGGGTTTCAAAGTAAATAAATGTACATATGATCAGGATGTTCATTAAGTATATGATAGAGTTAATTAGGAGGTTAGCTCCTACACTGCTCTCATATACAATAAGCTGTGCTGAGGCACATATATCTAAATGACTCTGAAGTACCATCAGGTACAATGTCAGTAATTACAATAATACAGATATATACAAATAGAATAATGTGTGTATGAGTGGCTCCAGGTAACTCTTTAAAACTCGACTCAACCCGTGTCCGACTGAACTTCTCATAAGCTAGCTTCTCTAACAAACTGACAATCAGAACAGCTTGATTGACCAGTAAAATGACCAATTCGCCGAACAGCAATATAGCAAGCAACAGCAACACAGCGTCAGGAATAAGGAGATAGAATAACTGACCTAACTGGGGACCATCAGCAGGTCCTCCATAATAGTCACAAAACTCCCTTAATACTGAATCTAAGTTCAGCGTAACCAAAATCCCCGAATGCGACGGTGCACAGATGCCTCAACGAATTAGGTCAGAAGCTATAGCTAGAGACCTGAGTTATCTCAGAGTGTCAATGTGACACAACCCAGTAAAACGTCGAAATCACTAAGTCTAGGCTATTCTCTGTGAAACCTGCAGCGCTGTATAACCCCTGTGGTTTAGCGCTTCTATTTGATTATAATAATAATAATAATATTCTCTGTGAACAGAGTTACACAGAGTCAGAAAGTATGTTTCGTCTCACCACCGAACACATACTCTACCAAACAGAGTCTAAATGACGAGGAAACAAGCAGAGACAAGAGCGAGGTGTTTGTCCAATGAGAGTCAGCAGAGGAGAGAGCAATGAAGGGGGGCAGCCACCTCCCACAGGTGTGATCATGCCACTCTGTCACGTGACTCGCATGTGACTGCTGCCCAGCAACTCCAGAGAAGCCGTGAGTATAACAAGCGAGCGCTTGTTAGCGGGTAGTTTGCCAACTCAAGGCAGCTTACTCAACACTCTCGAACATAAGAGCACAATAGTGTAAAATGTAACATCCTACCTATTAAAATAGCTAAGTCAAATAATATAAAGCAAGATATTTTCAATTTAGCTAATATTGAAAATATCAGCAATATAAAATTATACGAAAGGGAAATATACATAATAATTACAATATATAAATTGTGGCCCATTCTGGGGTCGCAATACCCCCCATCATGGCAAACGGTCGCACAAGGAGTAGTGGTAATGTCTCGTGTCACACAAAAAAAAAATATATCAAAGTCACTCAGGTGCCACGCACCTGAGTGACACCTCCTCCACCACAAAGGTGGTGGAGGAGGTGTTGATTCACCGGGAATTCTCCCGGCCCGGGTCTTTACCAGATGGTGACCTGGCTCCGTCTCCCTGGCGTGGGAGTGTCAGAGACCTATGTCTCCCATGGGAGGGGATACCCCTCATCGACGGGACCAACTGGCCCCAGGCCTAGCCACATTCCCCACCAGCACGAGGCATGGCGGTAGATAGATGCTAGGCCCCTCTGGTCTGCCACCTTCCCTAATGGGAAGGGCAGGCTTATGAGCTGCAGATGGTAGCAAGCTCCAGCCTTGGCACCTACCCTGCCCTAGAAGGGCTGGGCATGGTGATCGACTATATATCACAAACTACGCCCCTCGTACTAGGGCAGTACACAACTTCTATATCTGCACACCCTGCATCATTATGTACTGGAGTGAGATAAAATTAATGAATTCAGAGACAACTCACTCACTCTTCATGACTTTGCATTTGGTGGGGTTGAACTCCAGGAGCCAATTGCTGGACCAGGCTTGCAGCTTGGTCCAGCAGCCAGATCCCTTTGTAGTTCTGCCTGGTCCTCGTCTGATTGAATTCTTCTCATCAACTTCACATCATCTGCAAACAGGGACACTTCGGAGTCTATTCCTTCCGTCATGTCGTTCACAAATACCAGAAACAGCACTGGTCCCAGGACTGACCCCTGTGGAACCCCGCTCGTCACCGGCGCCCACTCTGACACCTCGCCACGTACCATGACTCGCTGCTGTCTTCCTGACAGGTATTCCCTGATCCATTGTAGTGCCTTCCCTGTTACCCCTGCCTGGTCCTCCAGCTTCTGCACTAATCTCTTGTGTGGAACTGTGTCAAACGCCTTCTTACAATCCAAGAATATGCAATCTACCCACCCCTCTCTCTCTTGTCTTATTGCTGTCACCCTGTCGTAGAACTCCAGTAGGTTTGTGACACAGGATTTCCCGTCCCTGAAACCGTGTTGGCCGTCGTTGATAAGCTCATTCCTTTCTAGGTGCCCAACCACTCCTCCTGACCATCTTCTCCATGACCTTGCATACTATACATGTCAGTGACACTGGTCTGTAGTTTAGTGCTACGTTCCTGTCTCCTTTTTTAAAAATTAGAACTACATTTGCCGTATTCCATACCTCAGGTAGTTGCCCTGTTTCGATAGATGTGTTGAAGATTGTTAGGGGTACACATAGCTCCTCTGCTCCCTCTCTCAGGACCCATGGAGAGGTTATCCGGCCCCATCGCCTTTGAGGTATCTAGCTTGCTTAGTAGCCTCTTCACTTCCTCCTCAGTTGTGTGTATTGTGTCCAGCACTTGGTGTACCCTACCTCTTCTCCTTTCTGGAGGCCCTTCTATCTCCTCTGTGAACACCTCTTTGAATCTCATGTTGAGCTCCTCACACACTTCGCGGTCATTTCTTGTGACCTCCCCTCCTACCTTCCTCAGCCTGATCACCTGGTCCTTGACTGTCGTTCTCCTGATGTGGCTGTACAGCAGCTTTGGGTCAGATTTGGCTTTCGCTGCTATGTCATTCTCGTACTGTCTTTGGGCCTCCCTTCTGATCTGTGCATATTCATTTCTGGCTCTACGACTGCTCTCCTTATTCTCCGGGGTTCTTTGCCTTCTGTACCTCTTCCATTCCCTTGCACACTTGTTTTTGGCTTCCCTGCACCTTTGGGTGAACCATGGGCTTATCCTGTCTTTTTCGCTTCTCCTGTTACCCTTGGGTATAAACCTCTCCTCAGCTTCCTTGCAAATTGTTGTCATATATTCCATCATCTCGTCTACTGACTTCCCTGCCATCTCTGTCCCACTGAACTCCGTGCAGGAAGTTCCTCATGCCCACATAGTCACTTTTCTTGTAGTTTGGCTTCATTCGTGCAGCCCTTCCTGCTTCCCCCTCCACTTGTAACTCTACTATGTATTTGAAACTTAGAACCATATGATCACTGGCCCCAAGGGGGCTTTCATGTGTGATGTCCTCAATATCTGCACTACTCTGGGTGAATACTAGGTCCAGTCTCGCTGGTTCGTCCTCTCCTCTCTCTCTGGTAGTGTCCCTTACGTGTTGGTACATGAGATTTTCCAGTACCACCTCCAGCATCTTAGCCCTCCACGTTTCTTGGCCCCCATGTGGCTCTAAGTTCTCCCAATCAATTTCCTTATGGTTGAAGTCACCCATGATCAGTAGCTTCGCCCTGCTCACACGAGCCCTTCTGGCCACTTTTGCCAGTGTGTCAATCATCGCTCTGTTACTCTCATCATACTCTTGCCTTGGCCTCCTGCTGTTCTGTGGTGGGTTATACATCACTGCAATTACCACCTTGGGACCTCCAAACTGTAGTATCCCTACTATGTAATCCCCAGCTTCTCCTCTGTCTCCTCTCTCCAGCTCATCAAAATCCCATCGGTTTTTGATCAGCAGTGCCACTCCTCCACCCCCTCTGTTCCCTCTGTCTTTCCTCAGGATCTGGTATCCCATTGGAAAGATGGCATCTGTTATCATACCTGTGAGCTTGGTTTCTGTGAGAGCTATTATGTCCGGTGATGCCTCTTTGACTATTTCGTGCTACTCCTCCCACTTATTTGTTATTCCATCAGCATTGGTGTACCATACCTTCAGTTTCCTCTCTAATACTGTGTTTTGGGGGTCTGAGGGTGGGGGACCTGGCGGTGTACTGTGGGATTCTATAGTGGAGTGTTGGGTGGAGGCTGTGATTGTGGGTTGTAGTTTGTGTTGGGATGGTGTGCTTGGTTGTTGGGTGTTTGGGATGGTTCTGTGTGTGCTTGTTCTTGTTGCTCTGCCCTGCTCTGGTTGTCCTCTACTGATTCTGTCCTTGTCTCTCCTCCTCGCTCCTTTCGCCTTTGTGCCCTCTCCCTCAGGTGTTGTTGTTCTGTCCCGGTCTAGGAACACCCTGTATTCTTATGTTTCCTTCAATCGTGGTTTCTCTTGGAGGATTCTGTCCCTCTCTGTTTCTGTCCTGAGAATCAGCTTGAGCGGTCGTTTTCTCCCCTTCGAGTACCCCCCCTATTCTCTGAAAATTTACAATCTCGGACATGTCTTCTTCGCCTATTTCTTTGAGTATGCTCTCAATCTCCTTTCTTTCTGCCTGCTGTCTTTCAGTGTGTGTCCTTCCCTCTCTCTCCTTCAGCCCATGAATAAACACTGCCTTTGCCCTCTCCTCCTCCCATTGCCTTTCCCTCTGCAGCTCAGGTTCCTGTTTCTCCCTTTTTTTTCCTGTTGCTCTTGGTGGCATGATCGTTCCTCTGCATTTGCCCTATTCCCCTCTCCACCTGCTCTCAGCTGCTCACCCCCTTCGCTCCTTGGCCCTGCTTGGTAGGCAGATATGGCCGTAGCGTAAGTTATATCTCCTTCCTTCCCGATGGGCCCCCTTGAGGCTGTGTCTTTACTGGTCAATACCCCTGTAACCTGCTTCAGCCTGTTTACCTTATCTTCTAGGGCCCTTATCCTGACTACTGCATCTTCAGCTTGTGACTCCCAATTCTTCTTCTCCTCCTCCAACCTCTTTTCCAGTTTCACAGAAAGCTCTCTCTTCATTTTTGCAGAAAGCTCTCTTCCATCCATTCTTCCTTACCAGAGCCATTCTCCTCTGGTCCCTGGGTCCTTCGAGTCCCTACCACCATTTTTTGGGGGGGGATGGGGTGAAAGAGGAAGGGTAGAGGTAGAGAAAGAGAGAGAGGGGGGATTAGGGGACTAGAGAGAGAAGGGAAACAGATAGAGATGGGGAGAGAGAGAGAGAGAGAGAGAGAGAGGATTTGGGGACTAGAGGGTGAAGGGGGGAGGGAAGGGTGGAGAAGGAGAGATATGCAGAGGTGGGGAGAGAAAGAGAGAGAGGATTTGGGGACTAGGAGAAGGGGGGAGGGAAGGATAGAGAAAGAGAGATAAGAAGAGAGGGAGAGATGGGGAGAGAGAGAGAGGGATGGGGAGAAAGAGAGAGATGGGGAGAGGATTTGGGGACTAGAGGGAGAAGGGGGGAGGGAAGGGTGGAGGAGAGATATGCAGAGGTGGGGAGAGAGAGAGAGAGAGGATTCGGGGACCAGGAGAAGGGGGAGGGAAGGGTAGAGAAGAGAGATAAGAAGAGAGGGAGAGATGGGCAGGGAGGGAGAGCTGGAGAGAGAGAGAGAGGGAGATGGGGAGAGGGAGAGAGAGATGGGGAGACAGAGAGAGATAGGGAGAGAGAGATGGGGAGATAGTATGTGAGATAGTGTGTGTGTGTGAGAGGGAGAGATTGAATGTGAGAGTGTGTGAGTGAGAGTGTAAGAGAGGGGGAGAGAGTGTAAGGGGGAGGGATGGGAAAGTAGTCAGGGGGCAAGGGAGTGTGCGAGGTAGAGTGAGCGTGTAGGGAAGTGGGTGGGTGGAAGAGCGGAAAGGTCTGGGAGGGGAAGAGGGAGCGGGGGGGGGGGTGAGTGAGGTGAGGCGATAGAGGCAGGGGTATGGTGGTGGGGGGCTGTGTACCCACGTGAGTCGTTATGTCTCCTACTGTCCTTATGTACCCACGTATGTACTGCCAATGTACCCAATCCCTTGGTTTCCTTGTGGCTGTCTATGTGTGCTTAAAATTACTATCAGTTGAATTATTATTGTATGTATGTGTGTGTATATGGTTTAAGAGGGAGGGAGAGAGGGTGTGTCATATCAGCTTTCCGAAGGAGTGAAACCCTTGTGCGTGTGTTTGTATGCCCGCGCATCTATGTTTGTGTCCCAGAAAATACTCCTCACTTCTATTTACTAACACTTATATTTATATTTACTTATATTTACTATTACTAGTAAATCTAAACTTATGATACTCTACTCAGATCTACAGTGCCTGAACCCGTGTGTGTGTTTGATGTCCCTCACTAGGTTCCCACACATTCATCAATCCTATCTCCACCTTATCAATGTTGTTTTTACTCTAGTTCAGGTGATAACTGGCAGGAGTGAGTGACCCTTAGCTACCAGTGTCAGAGACCAGTACTTCTGACACAACATGCAACCAAACTAGGCGAGTGTACTTGCTGCTGGCTGGCAGTGGTGGTGGACAAGTTGCTGCTTCTGCCTCCTTGTCGTACTGCATTGACCTCTAAGACTTTCTTTAAAATCCTTCACCTATGATAAAGAATATCCATTTATACTCATACACCACACGTTCCTCAAGTATTTTCACTTTTCACTTTTGTAAATTACTCTTCACTTTTGGTACGTTACACTTATTTATAATGACACCCAACCTGCTATGACGTCACCACTTCCTGGAGGCCTACTGCCTACTACCTTCCCTGGTTATATATTTTTGTTTTTTCTTTTCTTCGTTTTCTTGTTAACTTCGTCACTCTCGCTGTATGCTACCCCACATTTTGCTTGTTAACCAACCTCTCTTAACTCTTGACCTTTTGACTTTCGTCACTCGCTTTGTACTTCATATATATATTTGTACCCTTGTGGCAACGATTTGGCACTTTCAAATTTTCTTGTGTAATTTCAGGCTTCCTCTCGCCTTTTTTAGCTAATAACTGGTTATTGCTTGTAGGGTTGTTCACTGACCCTGTCACTACCACTGGCTTCTCTAGGAGCTAATACATGCCCTAAAAACACTAAGATTCACGGAGCCTTGTGTCCCACTACACTCTAATGCTCAGTGTCGACTGTGTGTGTGTACTCACCTATTTGTGGTTGCAGGGGTCGATTCATAGCTCCTGGCCCCACCTCTTCACTGATTGCTACTAGGTCCTCTCTCTCCCTGTTCCATTAGCTTTATCAAACCTCGTCTTAAAACTATGTATGGTTCCTGCCTCCACTACGTCGCTTTCTAGGCTATTCCACTTCCTGACAACTCTATGACTGAAGAAATACTTCCTAACATCCCTTTGACTCATAGGAGTCTTCAACTTCCAATTGTGACCCCTTGTTTCTGTGTCCCCTCTCTGGAACATCTTGTCTCTGTCCACCTTATCTATTCCTCGCAGTATTTTATATGTCGTTATCATGTCTCCCCTAACCCTCCTGTCCTCTAGTGTCGTCAGGCCGATTTCCCTTAACCTTTCTTCATAGGACAATCCCCTTAGCTCTGGGACTAGTCTTGTTGCAAACCTTTGCACTTTCTCTAATTTCTTTACGTGCTTGACCAGGTGTGGGTTCCAAACAGGTGCTGCATACTCCAGTATGGGCCTGATGTATATGGTGTACAGAGTCTTGAATGATTCCTTAGTGAGGTATTGGAACGCTATTCTTAGGTTTGCAACCGCCTGTATGCTGCAGCAGTTATCTGATTGATGTGTGCCTCAGGAGATGTGCTCGGTATTATACTCACCCCAAGATCTTTTTCCTTGAGTGAGGTTTGTGTGTGTGTGTGTGTGTGTGGGGCTCCTGGCCCCACCTCTTCGCTGTCCGCTACTGGGTATCTGCTCTCCCTGCTCCATGAGCTTTATCATACCTTGTCTTAAAACTATGTATGGTTCCCGCCTCCACTATATCGTTCGCTAGACTATTCCACTTCCTGACTATGGCTGAAGAAATGCTTCCTAACATCCCTTTGACTCATCTGAGTCTTCAGCTTCCAGTTGTGCCCCCTTGTTTCTGTGTTCCCTCTCTTGAACATTCTGTCCCTATCCACCTTGTAGATTCCCTGCAGTATTTTGTATGTTGTTATCATGTCTCCTCTAACCCTTCTGTCCTCCAGTGTTGTTAGTCCTATTTCCCTCAACCTTTCTTCATAGGACAGTCCCCTGAGTTGTGGAACTAGCCTTATCGCAAACCTTTGCACTTTCTCTAGCTTCTTGACGTGCTGGACAAGATGTGGGTTCCAGACTGGTGCTGCATACTCTAGTATGGGCCTGACGTACACGGTGTACAGTGTCTTGAACGATTCCTTGTTAAGGTAACGGAACGCTAATCTTAGGTTTGCCAGTCGCCCATATGCTGCCGCAGTTATCTGGCTGATGTGTGCCTCCGGAGACATGCTTTGCGTTATACTCACCCCAAGGTCTTTCTCCTTTGACGAGGTTTGTAGCCTTTGTCCACCTAGCCTGTACTCTGTCAGCAGTCTTCTTTGCCCTTCTCCGATCTTCATGACTTTGCATT
>WNWK01004550.1:32739-137847 GCA_009830355.1 Cherax destructor | reverse complement strand
GGGATATTTTCATTACCAACGACAAAAAACCTTACACTTTTCCACTTGGGGAACTTCATCTGCCACTTTTCAAAAAAAAAAGGATATTAATTTATACTGCTTATGTGTTTATTTTTTCCATTGTGTCTTATTTTATACCATTTATTTCCACACTCTGCTTCCTATTGGTGAGGCATGACTCGATCCATGACAGACTTTTTCCCCAATGCCATGAGCTGCCACTTTCTTTAACAGTCTCTGGTGCGGTATCATCAAAAGCCTTACTAAAGTCAAATAAACAATATAATTCTTTATCGTGATCAACAGCCTCAAAAGCTTTAGTGAAGAAGGTTAATAAATTAGATAGGCAGGAACGGCCCTCGTGAATCCATGCTGAGTATCATTAATCAAATTATGGTTATCTAGATGGCTTCTAATAATATCAGCTATAATTGACTCTAGTAATTTGCCTACAATTAGGTCAGGCTTATTGGGCGGTAATTTGACGTAGTGACTTTTTCCCTGCTTTAAAAATAGGAATTACATTAGCCATCTTCCACATATCAGACACTACACCTGTTTGAAGAGATAAATTAAAAATGTTAGATATTGGTTCAGAGTTCCATTTTGCATTCCTTAAGAACCCTTGCAAAAAGCTCATCAGGACCCGGAGATTTATTTTGTTTCAGTCGGTCTAGTTGTTTCCTAACCATTTCGTAGTGACTGTGATATTACATAATTTATCTTCTTCTGGGCCTCTGTAAAAATTAATTACTGGGATATTATTAATGTCTTCCTGTGGAAACTCGAGAGAAAATAATTATTAAAATGAGCACATATCATTCTCTTGTCAGTAAGATGCCCAGAGTTATTTTTAAGGGGACCTATCTTATCCCTAACTTTTGTTCTATAAACCTGGAAAACCTTTTGGGTGTTTTTGAACCCTAGCAACTTTAATTTCATAGTCCCGTTTAGCCTTTCTTATTCCCTTTAACGTCCCTCTTAATGTCAGTATACTGATTTATAAGATGACCTCACCTCCTTTTTATGCGCCTATAAATTCCTTTCTTCTGCCCTAAAAGATACTTAAGCCTATTATTCATCCATTTTGGGCCATTTCTACTAGATCTAATTTCTTTATACGGATAAATGTTCTTTGGGCAGCCTGTATAGTGTTAGAGAAACTGTCATATTGATACCTCTCTTCGTTACCCCAGTCCACAGTTGATAAGTGTTCTCTAAGTCCATTATAATCTGCTAAGCGAAAATCTGGGACCGATACTGAATTATCCCTACTATCATACATCCATTCAATGCTAAAGGTAATTGACTTGTGGTCGCTTGAGCCGAGTTCCTTATTGAGGGTATCTCTCCAAGAGAGAACCGCAATAATGGATTCTAAGTAGATAAGTTTAGATTTAGAAAGGATATAAGATCATAAGAAAGGAGGAACACTGCAGCAGGCCTGTTGGCCCATTCTAGGCAGGTCCTTCACATTCCATCCCACCAACAGAATATTTGTTCAACCTAATTTTCAATGCTACCCAAAAAATAAGCTTTGATAATTTTATTTACTCATGTGCAATTCCCCACCAAATCCAACCCTTTCACTCATGAATTTATCCAACCTAAATTTAAAACTACCCAAGGTCCTTGCTTCAATAACCCTACTAGGCAGACTGTTCCATTCATCAACTACCCTATTTCCAAACCAATACTTTCCTATATCCTTTCTAAATCTAAACTTATCTAACTTGAATCCATTATTGCGGGTTCTCTTGGAGAGATACCCTCAAGACCTTATTTATATCCCCTTTGTTAATACCCATTTTCCACTTGTATACCTCGATCATGTCCCCCTCATTCTACGTCTTCAAGTGAATGTAATTTAAGTGTCTTCAATCTTTCTTCGTAAGGAAGATTTCTATGCTATGTATTAATTTAGTCATTCTACGCTGAATGTTTTCTAACGAATTTATGTCCATTCTGTAATATGAGACCAGAACTGAGCTGCTAATCTAGGTGAGGCCTTACTAATGATGTATAAAGCTGTAATATAACGTCTGGACTTCTGTTGCTAACACTTTTGATATAAATCCCAGTAATCTATTTGCCTTATTAGTACGCTTAGGCATTGCTGTCTTGGTTTAAGGTTGCTGCTTACCATCACCCCAAGTCCTTCTCGCAATCTGTATGGCTAAGTTCTCAGTTATTTAACTTATAAGTGCTTGGGTTATGGACACTCCCGAGCTTTAGAACTTTGCATTTATCTACATTGAACTGCATCTGCCATTTTTCTGACCAGGAATTGAGTTTGTCTAAATCCTCCTGTAGTTCACTGACATCTACGTCTGAATCGATTATCCTACCTATCTTCGTGTCATCAGCGAATTTGCTCATATCACAGAAATTCCCTCGTCAAGGTCATTTATATATATTATAAACAACAACGGGCCCAAAACCGATCCCTGAGGAACGCCACTTGTTACAGATCCCCACCGATTTAACCCCATTTATGCACACCCTCTGCTTCCTATTGGTGAGCCATGACTCGATCCATGACAACACTTTTCCCCCAATGCCATGAGCAGCCACTTTCTTAAACAGTCTCTGATGTGGTACTCTATCAAAAGCCTTACTAAAATCAAATAAACGATATCGAATTCTTTATCATTATCAACTGCCTCAAAAGCCCCACTGAAAAAAGTTAACAAATTAGTTAGGCAGGAACGGCCCCGGTGAATCCATGTGAGTATCATTAATCAAATTATGCCTATCGAGATGGCTTTTTATCAGCTATAATCGACTCTAGTAATTTGCCTACAATTGATGTTAGACTTATTGGGCGGTAATTTGATGGTAAGACTTGTCCCCTGCTTTAAAAATAGGAATTACATTAGCCATCTTCCACGTATCCGGCACTACACCTGTTTGAAGAGATAGGTTAAAATGTTAGTTAAGGGTTCACAGAGTTCTATTTTGCATTCCTTAAGAACCCTTGAAAAAGCTCATCAGGGCTCGCGATTTATTTTGCTTCAAACGGTCTATCTGTTTGATAACCTTTTCGCTAGTGACTGTGATACTACATAATTTATCTTCTTCAGGCCCACTAAAATACCTAATTCTTGGGATATTATTAATGTCTTCCTGAGTGAAAACCGAGAGAAAATAATTATTAAAAATAGAGCACATTTCATTCTCTTTGTCAGTAAGATACCCATAATTATTTTTAAGGGGACCTATCTTATCTCTAACTTTTGTTCTATACACCTGAAAAAAACTTTTTGGGTTAGTTTTCGAAAGTATTGGTTTGGAAATAGGGTAGTTGATGAGTGGAACAGTCTGCCTAGTAGGGTTGTTGAAGCGGGGACCCTTGGTAGTTTTAAATTTGGGTTGGATAAATTCATGAGTGAAAGGGGTTATTTGAGTGGAATTGCACATGAGTAAATAAAATTATCAAAGCTATTTCTTGGTAGCATTGAAAATTAGTTGAGCAAATATTCTGTTAGTGGGATGGAATGTGAGATTGCCTAGATTAAAGGCCTGCTGCAGTGTTCCTCCTTTCTTATGTTGAGACGTAGATGTCACGGAACTTCAGGAGGATTTAGACAAACTCAATTCCTGGTCAGAAAAATGGCAGATGCAGTTCAATATAGATAAATGCAAAGTTCTAAAGCTCGGGAATGTTCATAACCCTAGCACCTACCAGCTTAATAATGTTGAACTCAGCCATAAGAACATAAGAAAGGAGGAACACTGCAGCAGGCCTGCTGGCCCATACTAGGCAGGTCCTTCACAATCCGTCCCACTAACAGAATATTTGCTCAACCCAATTTTAAATGCTACTCAAGAAATAAGCTTTGATAATTCTATTTACTCATGTGCGAGTCCCACTCAAATCCAACCCCTCCCACTCATGAATTTATCCAACCTAAATAAGAACATAAGAAAGGAGGAACACTGCAGCAGGCCTGTTGGCCCATACTAGGCAGGTCCTTCACAATCCGTCCCACTAACAGAATATTTGCTCAACCCAATTTTCAATGCTACCCAAGAAATAAGCTTTGACAATTCTACCCACTCATGCGCGAGTCCCACTCAAATCCAACCCCTCTCACTCATGAATTTATCCAACCTAAATTTGAAACTACCCATGGTCCTAGCTTCAATAACCCTACTAGGCAGACTGTTCCACTCATCAACTACCCTATTTCCAAACCAATACTTTCCTATATCCTTTCTAAATCTAAACTTATCTAACTTGAATCCATTATTGCGGGTTCTCTTGGAGATATCCTCAAGACCTTATTTATATCCCTTTGTTAATACTCCATTTTCCACTTGTATACCTCGATCATGTCTCCCCTCATTCTACGTCTTACAAGTGAATGTAATTTTAGGGTCTTCAATCTTTCTTCGTAAGGAAGATTTCTAATGCTATGTATTAATTTAGTCATTCTACGCTGAATGTTTTAACATAAGAACATAAGAATGGAGGAACACTGCAGAAGGCCTACTGGCCCATACAAGGCAGGTCCTTATCAAAACCACCACTACCTAAGAATTTATTCCCGTACTCACGACACAAATCAAACCCAGCCCCTCCCACTCATATATTTGTCCAATCTCTTTTTAAAGCCACCCAAGGTCCTAGCCTCTATCACCCTACTCGGAAGATTGTTCCACGCATCTACAACTCTGTTTGAAAACCAGTACTTGCCTATGTCCTTTCTAAATCTAAATTTATCCAATTTAAATCCGTTATTTCTGGTTCTTACTTGGTTCGATATCCTCAGTATTTTATTAATATCTCCTTTGTTTATGCCCATCATCCACTTGTACACCTCGATGATATCTCCCCTCATTCTACGTCTCTCCAGAGAGTGGAGATTCAACGCTCTAAGTCTATCTTCATACGGGAGATTTCTTATACTGTAAATCATTTTAGTCATTCTTCTTTGTATGTTCTCCAATGAATCTATATCCATCCTGTAGTAAGGAGACCAAAACTGAGCTGCATAATCCAAATGAGGTCTCACTAGTGATGTATAGAGCTGTAAAATAACTTTTGGACTTCTGTTGCTTATACTTCTTGAAATAAATCCTAGTAATCTGTTAGCCTTATTGCGCACACTTAGGCACTGTTGTCTTGGCTTTAGATTTCTGCTTACCATGACTCCCAAGTCTTTTTACATTCTGTATGATCAAGCTCAACTTCACCTAGTTTATAAATTCGAGGATATTTTCATTACCAACGACAAGCACCTTACACTTGTCCACATTGAACTTCATCTGCCACTTTTCAGACCAAGACATTAATTTATCTAAATCCTCCTGGAGTTCACTGTTATCCTCCTCAGAATGAATTATACGGCCTATTTTTGTATCATCAGCAAATTTACTCATGTCACTTCAATTCCTTCATCAAGGTCATTAATGTAAATTATGAACAACAATGGGCCCAAAACTGATCCTTGTGGAACGCCACTAGTGACAAATCCCATTCAGATTTGACCATTAATGGAAACTCTCTGCTTTCTATTGGTAGCCATGCCTCTATCCATGCTAGAACTTTACCTCCTATACCATGAGCTGCCACCTTTCTTAAGAGTCTCTTGTGAGGTACTCTATCGAAGGCCTTACTGAAATCCAAGTAAACTATATCATATTCTTTATCACTGTCTACTGCCTCAAATGTTTTATTGAAAAACGTCAGTAAATTTGTCAGGCAGGAACGACCCTCGTAAACCCATGCTGAGATTCATTAATCAAATTATGTTCTTCAAGGTGACTTCTGATAATATCAGCTATAATTGATTCTAATAATTTGCCTACTATAGACGTGAGGCTTATTGGACGGTAATTTGATGGAATGGACTTATCCCCTGATTTGAATATAGGAACTACATTAGCTATCTTCCACATCTCTGGCACAACACCAGTTAGGATGGACGTATTAAACACATTCGTTAACGAATTTATGTCCATTCTGTAATATGGAGACCAGAACTGAGCTGCGTAATCTAGGTGAGGCCTTACTAATGATGTATAAAGCTGTAATATAACCTCTGGACTTCTGTTGCTAACACTTCTTGATATAAATCCAGTAATCTATTTGCCTTATTACGTACGCTTAGGCATTGCTGTCTTGGTTTAAGGTTGCTGCTTACCATCACCCCCAAGTCCTTCTCGCAATCTGTATGGCTAAGTTCTACGTTATTTAACTTATAAGTGCTTGGGTTATGGCTTATAGCTGATATTATCAGAAGTCACCTTGAAGAACATAATTTGATTAATGAATCTCAGCATGGGTTTACGAGAGGTCGTTCCTGCCTGACAAATTTACTGACGTTTTTCAATAAAACATTTGAGGCAGTAGACAGTGATAAAGAATATGATATAGTTTACTTGGATTTCAGTAAGGCCTTCGATAGAGTACCTCACAAGAGACTCTTAAGAAAGGTGGCAGCTCATGGTATAGGAGGTAAAGTTCTAGCATGGATAGAGGCATGGCTTACCAATAGAAAGCAGAGAGTTTCCATTAATGGGGTCAAATCTGAATGGGGATTTGTCACTAGTGGCGTTCCACAAGGATCAGTTTTGGGCCCATTGTTGTTCATAATTTACATTAATGACCTTGATGAAGGAATTGCAAGTGACATGAGTAAGTTTGCTGATGATACAAAAATAGGCCTCACCTAGATTACGCAGCTCAGTTCTAAGAACATAAGAACATAAGAATGGAGGAACACTGCAGAAGGCCTACTGGCCCATACAAGGCAGGTCCTTATCAAAACCACCACTACCTAAGAATTTACTCCTGTACTCACGACACTAATAAAACCCAGCCCCTCCCACTCATATATTTGTCCAATCTCTTTTTAAAGCCACCCAAGGTCCTAGCCTCTATCACCCTACTCGGAAGATTGTTCCACGCATCTACAACTCTGTTCGAAAACCAGTACTTGCCTATGTCCTTTCTAAATCTAAATTTATCCAATTTAAATCCGTTATTTCTGGTTCTTACTTGGTTCGATATCCTCAGTATTTTATTAATATCTCCTTTGTTTATGCCCATCATCCACTTGTACACCTCGATGATATCTCCCTCATTCTACGTCTCTCCAGAGAGTGGAGATTCAATGCTCTAAGTCTATCTTCATCAGGAGATTTCTTATACTGTAAATCATTTTAGTCATTCTTCTTTGTATGTTCTCCAATGAATCTATATCCATCCTGTAGTAAGGAGACCAAAACTGAGCTGCATAATCCAAATGAGGTCTCACTAGTGATGTATAGAGCTGTAAAATAACTTTTGGACTTCTGTTGCTTATACTTCTTGAAATAAATCCTAGTAATCTGTTAGCCTTATTGGGCACACTTAGGCACTGTTGTCTTGGCTTTAGATTTCTGCTTACCATGACTCCAAGTCTTTTCACATTCTGTATGATCAAGCTCAACTTCACCTAGTTTATAAATTCGAGGGATATTTTCATTACCAACGACTAGCACCTTACACTTATCCACATTGAACTTCATCTGCCACTTTTCAGACCAAGACATTAATTTATCCAAATCCTCCTGGAGTTCATTGGTATCCTCCTCAGAATGAATTATACGGCCTATTTTTGTATCATCAGCAAATTTACTCATGTCACTTGCAATTCCTTCATCAAGGTCATTTATGTAAATTATGAACAACAATGGGCCCAAAACTGATCCTTGTGGAACGCCACTGGTGACAAATCCCCATTCAGATTTGACCCCATTAATGGAAACTCTCTGCTTTCTATTGGTAAGCCATGCCTCTATCCATGCTAGAACTTTACCTCCTATACCATGAGCTGCCACCTTTCTTAAGAGTCTCTTATGAGGTACTCTATCGAAGGCCTTACTGAAATCCAAGTAAACTATATCATATTCTTTATCACTGTCTACTGCCTCAAATGTTTTATTGAAAAACGTCAGTAAATTTGTCAGGCAGGAACGACCTCTCGTAAACCCATGCTGAGATTCATTAATCAAATTATGTTCTTCAAGGTGACTTCTGATAATATCAGCTATAATTGATTCTAATAATTTGCCTACTATAGACGTGAGGCTTATTGGACGGTAATTTGATGGACTGGACTTATCCCCTGATTTGAATATAGGAACTACATTAGCTATCTTCCACATCTCTGGCACAACACCAGTTAGGATGGACGTGTTAAACACATTCGTTAATGGCTGACTAAGTTCCATCTTGCATTCTTTAAGTACCCTGGAAAACAACTCGTCGGGTCCTGGGGACTTATTTTGCTTCAGTTTATCTATCTGTTTGATAACCATATCCCTCGTGACAGTAATATTAGTTAATTTGAATTCTTCAGGAACTGAATAATTGTTAATTTCTGGAATCTCATTTACGTCTTCTTGTGTAAAGACTGACAAAAATAGTCATTAAATAGAGAACACATTTCCAGTTCGTTATCCGTCAGCTGTCCATTCCCAATTTTCAGAGGTCCTACCTTTTCCCTCACCTTCGTCCTGTACACTTGAAAGAACCCTTTTGGATTAGTCTTTGATTCATTAGCAACCTTAATCTCATAGTCACGTTTAGCCTTTCTAATCCCCTTTTTACTTCTCTTTCAACTGAACATATTGGTCAATAAGGTTAACATCTCCTCTTTTGATGCGCCTATAAATTCCTCTTTTCTCCCTAATAGATGTTTTAGCCTCCTGTTAATCCATTTGGGATCGTTATTATTTGACCTAAATTCTCTCTGGGGAATAAACATACTCTGTGCACGTTGTACATTATTAAGAAAAAATCATAAACGCAGATCCATCGTAATCGTTAGCTAGATTACCCCAGTCGAGATTAGACAGGTGTTCCCTAAGTCCAATATAATCGGCAGAACGAAAATCAGGAACTTTTACCGTATTATCCTATTCTCGTACTCCATGTAATATTAAAGGTAATGGATTTGTGATCACTAGCTCCAAGCTCTTCAGTGATCTCCAGATTATTTACAAGAGTTTCTTTATTTGACAAGACTAGGTCGAGCAAATTATTACCTCTGGTAGGCTCCGTCACACACTGCTTCAGAAAACAGTCCTGAACTACTTCCATAAAGTCCCTGGACTCCAGATTACCGGTCAAGAAGTCCAGTCAATATGACTAAAGTTAAAATCCCTACTATCACTACGTTATTGTGCCTAGAAGCCCTAACAATTTCGTCCAAAGAAGTCTCCTCTATCGTGATCCAAGCCTGGAGGTCGGTATATTACACCTAGAATCAGTTTTTCTTGACCTTCTAGAAACTCTACCCAAACAGATTCTGTTAATGATCCATCTATTTTTAGGCCTGTTTTTATGCAGCAATTTATATTTTCTCGTACATACAATGCAACTCCACCCCCTTTCCCATTATATCTATCTACATGGAACAACTTAAACCCCTGAATATGACACTCAGCAATCATATCCCGACTCTTGGTATTATACCATGTTTCAGTTATTGCAATGACATCAAAGTTCCCAGCACATGCTACCAAACGTAATTCGTTAATTTTATTTCTGGCGCTTCTGGTCTCCATATTACAGAATGGACATAAATTCGTTAGAAAACATTCAGCGTAGAATGACTAAATTAATACATAGCATTAGAAACCTTCCTTACGAAGAAAGATTGAAGACCCTAAAATTACATTCACTTGTAAGACGTAGAATGAGGGGAGACATGATTGAGGTATACAAGTGGAAAATGGGTATTAACAAAGGGGATATAAATAAGGTCTTGAGGATATCTCTCCAAGAGAGAACCCGCAATAATGGATTCAAGTTAGATAAGTTTAGATTTAGAAAGGATATAGGAAAGTATTGGTTTGGAAATAGGGTAGTTGATGAGTGGAACAGTCTGCCTAGTAGGGTTATTGAAGCTAGGACCTTGGGTAGTTTCAAATTTAGGTTGGATAAATTCATGAGTGAGAGGGGTTGGATTTGAGTGGGACTCGCGCATGAGTGGGTAGAATTGTCAAAGCTTATTTCTTGGGTAGCATTGAAAATTGGGTTGAGCAAATATTCTGTTAGTGGGACGGATTGTGAAGGACCTGCCTAGTATGGGCCAACATTCCTGCTGCAGTGTTCCTCCTTTCTTATGTTTCTTATGTTTCTTATAACAGTGAACTCCAGGAGGATTTGGATAAATTAATGTCTTGGTCTGAAAAGTGGCAGATGAAGTTCAATGTGGACAAGTGTAAGGTGCTTGTCGTTGGTAATGAAAATATCCCTCGAATTTATAAACTAGGTGAAGTTGAGCTTGATCATACAGAATGTGAAAAGACTTGGGAGTCATGGTAAGCAGAAATCTAAAGCCAAGACAACAGTGCCTAAGTGTGCGCAATAAGGCTAACAGATTACTAGGATTTATTTCAGAAGTATAAGCAACAGAAGTCCAAAGTTATTTTACAGCTCTATACATCACTAGTGAGACCTCATTTGGATTATGCAGCTCAGTTTTGGTCTCCTTACTACAGGATGGATATAGATTCATTGGAGAACATCAAAGAAGAATGACTAAAATGATTTACAGTATAAGAAATCTCCCGTATGAAGATAGACTTAGAGCGTTGAATCTCCACTCTCTGGAGAGACGTAGAATGAGGGGAGATATCATCGAGGTGTACAAGTGGATGATGGGCATAAACAAAGGAGATATTAATAAAATACTGAGGATATCGAACCAAGTAAGAACCAGAAATAACGGATTTAAATTGGATAAATTTAGATTTAGAAAGGACATAGGCAAGTACTGGTTTTCGAACAGAGTTGTAGATGCGTGGAACAATCTTCCGAGTAGGGTGATAGAGGCTAGGACCTTGGGTGGCTTTAAAAAGAGATTGGACAAATATATGAGTGGGAGGGGCTGGGTTTGATTAGTGTCGTGAGTACAGTAGTAAATTCTTAGGTAGTGGTGGTTTTGATAAGGACCTGCCTTGTATGGGCCAGTAGGCCTTCTGCAGTGTTCCTCCATTCTTATGTTCTTATGTTAACGCCACTTGTTACAGATCCCCACTCAGATTTAACCCCATTTATGCACACCCTCTGCTTCCTATTGGTGAGCCATGACTCGATCCATGAAAACATTTTTCCCCCAATGCCGTGAGCAGCCACTTTCTTTAACAGTCTCTGATGTGGTACTCTATCAAAAGCCTTACTATAATCCAGATAAACAATATCGAATTCTTTATCATGATCAACTGCCTCAAAAGCCTTACTGAAAAAAGTTAATAAATTAGTTAGGCAGGAACGGCCCCTGGTGAATCCATGTTGAGTATCATTAATCAAATTATGCCTATCGACATGGCTTCTTATGTTATCAGCTATAATCGACTCTAATAATTTGCCTACAATTGATGTTAGACTTATTGGGCGGTAATTTGATGGTAACGACTTGTGCCCTGCTTTAAAAATAGGAATTACATTAGCCATCTTCCACGTATCAGACACTACACCTGTTTGAAGAGATAGGTTAAAAATGTTAGTTAAGGGTTCACAGAGTTCCATTTTGCATTCCTTAAGAACCCTTGAAAAAGCTCATCAGGACCTGGCGATTTATTTTGCTTCAAACGGTCTATCTGTTTGATAACCATTTCGCTAGTGACTGTTATACTACATAATTTATCTTCTTCAGGCCCACTAAAATACCTAATTCTTGGGATATTATTAGTGTCTTCCTGAGTGAAAACCGAGAGAAAATAATTATTAAAAATAGAGCACATTTCATTCTCTTTGTCAGTAAGATACCCATAATTATTTTTAAGGGGACCTATCTTATCTCTAACTTTTGTTCTATACACCTGGAAAAAACTTTTTGGGTTAGTTTTCGAATCCCTAGCAACTTTAATTTCATAGTCCCGTTTAGCTTTTCTTATCCCCTTTTTAACGTCCCTCTTAATGTCAGTATACTGATTTATAAGATGACCCTCACCTCTTTTTATGCGCCTATAAATTCCTTTCTTCTGCCCTAAAAGATACTTGAGCCTATTATTCATCCATTTTGGGTCATTTCTACTTGATCTAATTTCTTTTTACGGGATAAGTGTTCTTTGGGCAGCATGTATAGTGTTCAGAAAACTGTCATATTGATAGCTCTCTTCATTACCCCAGTCCACAGATAAGTGTTCTCTAAGTCTATTGTAATCTGCTAAGCGAAAATCTGGGACTGTTACCGAGTTATCCCTACTATGAAACTTCCATTGAATGCCAAAGGTAATTGAGTTGTGGTCGCTTGCACCGAGTTCCTCTGTAATTTCTAAATTATTAACAAGGGTTTCCTTGTTTACCAGAACTAAGTCAAGCAGGTTATTTCCCCTTGTAGGTTCTGTCACAAACTGCTTCAAAAAACAATCTTGAACTACTTCTAAGAAGTCGTTAGATTCTAAATTCCCAGTCAAAAAATTCCAATCAATCTGACTAAAGTTGAAGTCTCCCAGAATATCGTGCATTGTGGCCTTAACAATTTCCTCCCATAGTAGTCTCCCTTGGTCCCTATCTAAGTTTGGGGGACGGTATATCACACCTAAAATCAATTTTTCATGCCCCTCTGAAAATTCTATCCAGACAGACTCTGTATGTGTTATTTCAGACTTTATTCCCTTTTTTATGCAACAGTTCAAGCGATCTCGGACATACAGTGCCACTCCACCCCCCTTCCCGAAACTTCTGTCTACTTGGAACAATTTAAAACCCTGTATATGACATTCAGCAGGCATGTCCCTATTTTTCGTATTGAACCACGTCTCAGTTATGGCAAATACATCAATGTTACCTGCACTTGCAACTAATCTCAAATCGTCCATCTTATTCCTAGCACTACGACTATTTGTATAATACACTTTTAAAGACCCTCCTTTCTCTTTACCCTTCCTGCTCCTTTCCGTTTTTCCACTATACCTATTACTGTCCTTGTTATTGTTAAGATTTTTATATCAAAGCCTAGATCTATAATTCGACATTCAGTATTTTCCATTTCTAAACCCATACCTCTAACTAATCCTAGTTTAAAGTCCTAACAACACCCTCAACTGAGCTAGCAAGAAAATCCACACCTGCCCTGGATAAGTGAACCCCATCCCTGGCATACATGTCATTTCGGCCATAGAAGTGGTCCCAGTTGCAAATGAATGGTACTGCATTATCCTTACAGTGTTTGTCCAGCCAGCAATTGACACCAATTGCCCTGGACAGCTATTCATCTCCAACTCCTCTCCTTGGCAAAATACCACATATGACAGGGTTCCCACCCTTCTTCCTAATTATGTCTATTGCTGACCTATACCTGCTAGTCAGGTCCTCACTCCTACGTCTGCCAACATCGTTGCCTCCAGCACTGAGACAGATAATAGGATTGCTCCCATTACCTCTCATGATGTCGTCCAGACGGCTAACAATATCCTCCATCCCAGCCCCAGGAAAGCAAACCCTCTGTCTCCTACTTCTATCTTTCAAGCAGAAGGCCCTATCCATGTACCTAATTTAACTATCCCCAACAAGAACAATGTTCTTACCTTCCTTGGTGTCGTTCGTGATGTTCCCAGTAGTCAACTCACATTCATCGGGTAACATGGAGAATCGGTTCGATGTTTCCACAACAGATTCATTGTTCTTCGTTGATTCTACCTCTCCATCCGTCCTCTTGATCTTTAACTTTGTCCCATGCATTCCAGCCACTGTCCAGGTTCCTTTCTTGGCTTGAGGATTCTCAACAGGAGGATTACTACGAATCCTCTTGTTTTCCTCAGTCAGTCGCTGTATCTCAAGCTTAGCTACCCTCAGTTCTTCCTTCAGCTGCTGGTAGAGAAGCTCAAGAGAGGACATCTTGTTCAGATTCACAGAGAGCACACAAGACACGTCTTCACTGAGTTAAGTCAGGTTGTGTGTGTATAGGTAGGATAATGGATGTTAAGTAAAAGGACACAAATGCAACTAATGTGACATTTTATTGTGGTAATGTTTCGCTCTCCAGACGGCCACGTTTCCCACCCTTCCATTCACTTGAACCTGCACAAAAGCCCCCTCATACAACGTTTGAACCCAACCCACTACTTCATTCCCAAAACCCCACTTACGAAGAATGTCAAATAACATATTCCTATCCACACTGTCATAAGCCGTTTCCCAATCAAGCCCTAAGACCTCACCCCCCTCTCGACCCTCAATGAATGCCCTAATCCTACCATGCTCATTCCCCATACACCTCCCCGGTATCCATTACTGACCATGCTCTATGATAGAATCCAAAACCTTTTTAACCCTATTACCCAAAATCCTTGCAAAGATTTTGTAATCCGCACATAAAAGTGAAATAGCTCTGTAATCCCTAATCGTTTCCACTAATTTCCCCTTAGGCACTAAAACCACAACTCCAGTGTTCTGATCCTCACCCATATACCTTACTTCCTTCAAACGATTGAAAACTTTTGTCAAACATTCCTTCAACACTCCCCAATGTTGAACATAAAAATCACTAGGTAAGCCATCGACTCCCGGCGCTTTACCCATTTGCATCCCCTTTACCGCGAACCACACTTCCTCCTCAGTTATACTACCCTCCATACCTTTCCTCTCCTCACTAATCCCTACCTGTATACCCTCCAAAACTTCCTCTTTCACCTCCACCTCCTCCAACCTCAGGTCTAGATACCTCCGAAACCAAACATCCACAAACCCGCTCATACCCTCTATCGATAGCAGTACCTGTCCCTCCGTATACCCACCCAACTCCTCGTGCACCTTCAATGACGTCATCGTCATACCCTGCCTCCTCTTTCGAAAACCGCGCAAGACAGTCAAAGACAGTTTGTCCCCCCACAGCACATCCTCAATACCTGCCCTCACTCTGATAGCCTGGAATCTCTCATTCTGTATATCCTTCAACTGGCCCCTCAAAACCTCTATGTCCTCCAGCGAGTAACCCGCCCCCCCTCCCACATAACAATCCTGCAACTACCCCTCCAAATACCTCTGCAGGCCATAATGCAATCGTGCCTGCTCTCTACCTTCACGTTTATAAAAATCTTGAATACCTACTTTCGCCACTCCATTCCACCAGCCCACCACATCTTCCGGGTCCTTCCCATCATTCCACATCCCCTCCCACCACTCCTCAAAACTCCTCCTACACAGTTCCCCCTGCAATAAGCCCACATTAAGCTTCCAATAACTAGCATACGTTCTAACAGCTCCCTCCCATCCCAACACTGCCAACACACCTCTGTGATCGGAAAACCCAACATCAACGCAATCCACGCCCTCCACTATAACATCCCTCGACACATACACGTGATCGAGTCTTGCAACAAACTCTTCCTTAGTTCTTCTACAACTTATAGCCTGCATATAAACTTCCACTATACACACTCTGACATTCCCCACATAAACCCTCAACCCTTACCACCCTCCCACTCCCCCTCTTTCCATGCCAACAACCGAAAGGGACTGGTCACACGTATTCCTATAGCCACCCCTCCCTTGAAACTACCTGCATAAACTGTAAACCCACTTAACGTCAAATCTCTCCTCAACCTATAATTATGCTCTTGCAATATACACACATCCACATTTAAACGTCTTAACGTCACCTCTACCCATTTACGTTTGACCTCTGCCCGGAGGCCATTTACATTCATCGTTAAACACCTGAAAAGAACGCAGGGGGTTTTCCTCTACTTTTCAACTTCCTCGTCACTAATGACTTTCCCTTACTAATGCTCTCTTCCTCTACTGACACTCCCAGTACTTGCCTGTCTGCTTTCCTTTTTCTCCCTCCCTCTCTACCCTTGACACTCCCCCTTCCCCCTTTTGCCATCTCCACCCAGGCCTTCTTGCACACCTGTTGCCCAGGTGTCAGGACATCGTCCTCAACTAGACCACTAGGCCTTTTCCTGGAGTCCCCTGTAGCCTCCATAGCCTCACAATCCTCTCCCCTGTGCACTTCTACACCAACCTCCTGGACCTGAAGGCAAGGCCCACTCTCTGAGATGCCCATCACACTCGTCTCTCCCTCGTCCCTCCTCACATCTGATCCTGAGTCCAACACACCATGCTGTGTGCCCTCACACACAGGACTGTCCAACAACAGTGGAAAATCCTCCAAAAGTGGCTCAGACAAAACCAAGTTCAAACCTTCCGGCAGAGCCACTACCTCCGTCTCCGCTGTCTCGCCATCCTGGGTCACCTGTGACAACGTTAGTACGCGCTCATCCTCCTTATCAACAATGTCACTCCATTGTCCACTTGGCACCACGCTCATAATCTCCCGTGGCGACTCATCCATAGTATCCACGACCACCACGTCATCCTTCTTCATACCATCAGCAGCGCCATGTCTCTGATGGCCCATCCGACGATCACATGCTGTCGCCACATGTCCAGGTAATCCACACAGGCGACACGTTCGAACTTGGCCTGCATAAGTCACATAGACTTGTTGCCGGAACTCATCCATCATGACGTAAGAAGGTATCTGACGTTTGAGCGTCATTTTCAAAGAAAATGAACCTTCTGGCAGCCCAGCATAGGTCCCCTGTGCCCACCGGCCCACCGTGGCTGCATGGACGTCACCAAATTGACTGAAGACGTTTCGTACATCAACATCCAACGCTTCGAACGGCACATTTCGAACCCGTATATAAGTGTAGTACCGGGACACATCTCGAAGCCGTACCTCTAATCCCGTGTTAACGACAATCCTCTTCTCCTGATACGTTTCAACCACTCGCTTATATGCGCTGGCCACTGCAAACTTGACAAAAATCCTCGACGAACCATTGAGAGATATTCCAAATAATTCTTCATTGGATATCCCTAAAGAATCCCTCAAAACAGCTGGGAAGAGAACATCTGCGTTGCTTGGGTAAATCGCGCCCTGCAACACTTCAATACAGACAGTATTGACACATCGTCTGTAGCGCTCCACCATGTTGATGAAAACTACCAGTTCTCAACTCCACCGCTAGGGACCAAAAAGAAGCACACCCGCACTCCGCAAAGGCTGGGCAGCGAATGACACACGGAATAGGAGGATAATTTTTTTCCTGGATAGAGGCATGGTTGACAAATAGGCAGCAGAGAGTTTGCATAAATGGAGAGAAATCAGAGTGGGAAAGCGTCACAAGCGGTGTTCCACAGGGGTCAGTATTGGGCCCCTTGTTGTTCACAATCTACATAAATGACATAGATGAGGGAATAAATAGCGACATAAGCAAGTTTGCCGATGACACCAAAATAGGCCGTCCAATTCATTCAAATGAGGACATTAGAGCACTCCAGGAAGATTTGAATAGACTGATGCAGTGGTCGGAGAAGTGGCAGATGCAGCTTAATAGAAATAAATGCAAAGTTCTAAATATTGGACAGGATAATAACCATACTGTTTGCAAAAAGGATTTAGGAGTTCTGGTTAGCAGTAATCTAAAACCAAGACAGCAGTGCATAAGTGTTCGCAATAAAGCGAACAGAATCCTTGACTTCATATCAAGAAGCATAAATAATAGGAGTCCTCAGGTTGTTCTTCAACTCTATATATCCTTGGTTAGGCCTCATCTAGATTATGCTGCACAGTTTTGGTCACCGTATTACAGAATGGATATAAATGCTCTGGAAAACGTACAAAGGAGGATGACAAAATTGATCCCATGTATCAGAAATCTTCCCTATGAGGATAGACTGAGGGCCCTGAATCTGCACTCTCAAGAAAGGCGTAGAATTAGGGGGGATATGATTGAGGTGTATAAATGGAAAACAGGAATAAATAAAGGGGATGTAAATAAATGGTATAAAATACCGACACAATGGAAAGATAAACACATAAACACATCTGGATAGAATTTTTTGTCTGGATAGAATTTTCAGAGGGGTGTGAAAAATTGATTTTAGGCGTGATTTACCGTCCTCCAAACTTAGATAGGGAACAAGGGAGACTACTTTGGGAGGAAATTGTTAAGGCCACAAGACACGATAACGTAGTAATTCTAGGGGACTTTAACTTTAGTCAGATTGATTGGAATTTCATGACAGGGAATTTAGAATCTAACGACTTTTTAGAAGTAGTTCAGGATTGCTTTTTGAAGCAGTTTGTAACAGAACCTACAAGGGGAAATAACCTACTTGACTTGGTTCTGGCAAGCAAGGAAACCCTTGTTAATAATTTAGAAATTACAGAGGAACTCGGCTCAAGCGACCACAAGTCAATTACCTTTAGCATTGAATGGATGTATGATAGTAGGGATAATTCAGTAATGGTCCCAGATTTTCGCTTAGCAGATTATAATGGACTTAGAGAACACTTATCAACTGTGGACTGGGGTGAAGAAGAGAGGTATCAATATGACAGTTTCCTTAACACTATACAGGCTGCCCAAAGAACATTTATCCCGTATAAAGAAATTAGATCAAGTAGAAATGACCCAAAATGGATGAATAATAGGCTCAAATATCTTTTAGGGCAGAAGAAAGGAATTTATAGGCGCATAAAAGAGGTGAGGATCATCTTATAAATCAGTATACTGACATTAAGAGGGACGTTAAAAGGGAATAAGAAAAGCTAAACGGGACTATGAAATTAAAGTTGCTAGGGATTCAAAAACTAACCCAAAAAGTTTTTTTCCAGGTTTATAGAACAAAAGTTAGGGATAAGATAGGTCCCCTTAAAAATAACTTTGGGCATCTTACTGACAAGGAGAACGATATGTGCTCTATTTTTAATAATTATTTTCTCTCAGTTTTCACACAGGAAGACATTAATAATATCCCAGTAATTAATTTTTACAGAGGCCCAGAAGAAGATAAATTATGTAATATCACAGTCACTAGCGAAATGATTATGAAACAGCTGGACCGACTGAAACAAAATAAATCGCCGGGTCCTGATGAGCTTTTGCAAGGGTTCTTAAGGAATGCAAAATGGAACTCTGTGAACCAATATCTAACATTTTTAATTTATCTCTTCAAACAGGTGTAGTGTCTGATATGTGGAAGATGGCTAATGTAATTCCTATTTTTAAAGTAGGGGACAAGTCACTACCGTCAAACTACCGCCCAATAAGCCTGACCTCAATTGTAGGCAAATTACTAGAGTCAATTATAGCTGATATTATTAGAAGCCATCTAGATAACCATAATTTGATTAATGATACCCAGCATGGATTCACGAGGGCCGTTCCTGCCTATCTAATTTATTAACCTTCTTCAGTAAAGCTTTTGAGGCTGTTGATCACGATAAAGAATTCGATATTGTTTATTTAGACTTTAGTAAGGCTTTTGATAGAGTACCGCACCAGAGACTGTTAAAGAAAGTGGCAGCTCATGGCATTGGGGAAAAGTGCTGTCATGGATCGAGTCATGGCTCACCAATAGGAAGCAGAGGGTGTGCATAAATGGGGTTAAATCCGAATGGGGACTTGTAACAAGTGGTGTTCCACAGGGATCAGTCTTAGGCCCATTGTTATTTATAATATATATCAATGACCTTGATGAGGGAATTACTAGTGATATGAGCAAATTCGCCGACGACACGAAGATAGGTAGGATAATTGATTCAAACATAGATGTCATAGAACTTCAGGAAGATTTAGACAAACTTAATTCGTGGTCAGAAAAGTGGCAGATGCAGTTCAATGTAGATAAATGCAAGGTTCTGAAGCTCGGGAGTGTCCATAACCCAAGCACTTATAAGTTAAATAACGTAGAACTTAGCCATACAGATTGCGAGAAGGACTTGGGGGTGATGGTAAGCAGCAACCTTAAACCAAGACAGCAATGCCTAAGCGTACGTAATAAGGCAAATAGATTACTGGGATTTATATCAAGAAGTGTTAGCAACAGAAGTCCAGAGGTTATATTACAGCTTTATACATCATTAGTAAGGCCTCACCTAGATTACGCAGCTCAGTTCTGGTCTCCATATTACAGAATGGACATAAATTCGTTAGAAAACATTCAGCGTAGAATGACTAAATTAATACATAGCATTAGAAATCTTCCTTACGAAGAAAGATTGAAGACCCTAAAATTACATTCACTTGTAAGACGTAGAATGAGGGGAGACATGATCGAGGTATACAAGTGGAAAATGGGTATTAACAAAGGGGATATAAATAAGGTCTTGAGGATATCTCTCCAAGAGAGAACCCGCAATAATGGATTCAAGTTAGATAAGTTTAGATTTAGAAAGGATATAGGAAAGTATTGGTTTGGAAATAGGGTAGTTGATGAGTGGAACAGTCTGCCTAGTAGGGTTATTGAAGCTAGGACCTTGGGTAGTTTCAAATTTAGGTTGGATAAATTCATGAGTGAGAGGGTTGGATTTGAGTGGGACTCGCGCATGAGTGGGTAGAATTGTCAAAGATTATTTCTTGGGTAGCATTGAAAATTGGGTTGAACAAATATTCTGTTAGTGGGACGGATTGTGAAGGACCTGCCTAGTATAAGAACATAAGAACATAAGAAAGGAGGAACACTGCAGCAGGCCTGTTGGCCCATACTAGGCAGGTCCTTCACAATCCATCCCACTAACATAATATTTGCTCAACCCAATTTTCAAAGCTACCCAAGAAATAAGCTTTGACAATTCTACCCACTCATGCCGAGTCCCACTCAAATCCAACCCTCTCACTCATGAATTTATCCAACCTAAATTTGAAACTACCCAAGGTCCTAGCTTCAATATGGGCCAACAGGCCTGCTGCAGTGTTCCTCCTTTCTTATGTTCCTATGTTCTATGTATAATGTGATCCTTTATTGACAACTTTCGCCCACGCAGTGAAGCTTTATCGAGTCACAAACAGATCTGTTTGTGACTCGATAAAGCCCACTGCGTGGGCGAAACGTTGTCAATAAAGGATCACATTATACTGCTTATGTGTTTATCTTTCTAAAGGGGATGTAAATAGTGTGCTAAAAATATCTAGTATTGGCTTAAAGTTGGATAAATTCAGATTCAGGAAGGATATAGGAAAGCATTGGTTTGGTAATAGAGTTGTCGATGAGTGGAACAAACTCCGAGTACAGTTATAGAGGCTAAAACGTTGTGTAGTTTTAAAAATAGGCTAGATAAATATATGAGTGGGTGCAGGTGGGTGTGAGTTGGACCTGACTTGCTTGTGCTACTAGGTCAGATGCCGTGCTCCTTCCTTAAGTGAATGTAACCTGACCTGGCTGGGTCGGGGCATTGGCTTAAGCCGGTGGGAGACTTGGACCTGCCTCGCATGGGCCAGTAGGCCTGCTGCAGTGTTCCTTCTTTCTATGTTCTTAATTTATCAACTTGTCGGTTCTCTGAACCATTTATCTACAGTGACACTATTTCCAAATTGATCATCAACAGGATATTAAATAAGTAAGTTTATTCAGGTATACAAATACATTTACATAGATTATCATACATAGCAGCATATGTGTGGAGAACCTAGGATAAACCAAAAAAGTCTGACTTATTTCCATTTCACCCCAAAAGGGAGGTTCCTTGACGCTGTTGAGGGGCTCTTGATCTAGGGAATTGGATCTGTGCTCCAGTTCCCTGAATTAAGCCTGAATACCTTCCACATCCCCCCCACAGGCGCTGCATAATCCTACGAGTTTAGCGCTCCCCCTTGATTATAATAATAATAACTTATTTCCATTGGGGTCCTTTATTGCCCATTTTCGAGTGTTGAAAGGTCTTTCTTAAACCCTACTATTACTACTACTACAACTACTACCACCACCCTCTCGCGGCCTGCCAAGTGACTCCTGCCGCTACATTAGCGACTCGTTTCGAAACGTTTCCTTTAATAAATGTCATGAACTGTACATACGGAATTTGAGTTAAATTGTTTGATTTCATTGGGTTATCCTAGATTAAATCTACATAAGTTATCACAAATGTATGTATGCAACTTAACGTCTTTCAGAATCATTATATGGATTTATAACACTGTGAAATTGTTTGTAGAGTTCCTTAAAATAAAGCCAGCCCATCTTATCGTACCTGAGGCGCGGGTGCCAAGCTCTATTTGGCGGGGATTTTCCACTCCTTTCTCGGTGCTACATCGAAAGACTCCTAAAACTGCCAAAACAACAGGTGGTTTTTAACATTAAATTAATTCTATTTGAGGAACAAAATTAAATTAATCTTTGGAAATAAGCAATTATGTTATCTTATTTTTCCACTACACTATTTAATGGTCCCAAGTCGGACCGAAACGTCGTCATAAGTAAGTTTATTCAGGTATACACAAATACAGTTGTGTTAAGTAAAAGGACACAAATGCAACTAATGTGACATTTTGTTGTGGCAACGTTTCGCTCAAGCCGTAACGGCTTGACAAAGCTCCTGGAGAGCGAAACGTTGCCACAATAAAATGTCACATTAGTTGCATTTGTGTCCTTTTACTTAACATATTGTCGGTAATTCTACCAATAATTATGGGTATCTTACTGACAAAGTGAATGAAATGTGCTCTATTTTTAATAATTATTTTCTCTCGGTTTTCACTCAGGAAGACACTAATAATATCCCAAGAATTAGGTATTTTAGTGGGCCTGAAGAAGATAAATTATGTAGTATCACAGTCACTAGCGAAATGGTTATCAAACAGATAGACCGTTTGAAGCAAAATAAATCGCCAGGCCCTGATGAGCTTTTTTTAAGGGTTCTTAAGGAATGCAATATTGAACTCTGTGAACCCTTAACTAACATTTTTAACCTATCTCTTCAAACAGGTGTAGTGTCTGATACGTGGAAGATGGCTAATGTAATTCCTATTTTTAAAGCAGGGGACAAGTCGTTACCATCAAATTACCGCCCAATAAGTCTAACTTCAATTGTAGGCAAATTATTAGAGTCGATTATAGCTGATAACATAAGAAGCCATCTCGATAGGCATAATTTGATTAATGATACTCAACATGGATTCACCAGGGGCCGTTCCTGCCTAACTAATTTATTAACTTTTTCAGTAAGGCTTTTGAGGCAGTTGATCATGATAAAGAATTCGATATTGTTTATTTGGATTTTAGTAAGGCTTTTGATAGAGTACCACATCAGAGACTGTTAAAGAAAGTGGCTGCTCACGGCATTGGAGGAAAAGTGTTTTCATGGATCGAGTCATGGCTCACCAATAGGAAGCAGAGGGTGTGCATTAATGGGGTTAAATCTGAGTGGGGATCTGTAACAAGTGGCGTTCCACAGGGATCGGTTTTAGGCCCGTTGTTGTTTATAATATATATAAATGACCTTGACGAGGGAATTACTAGTGATATGAGCAAATTCGCTGATGACACGAAGATAGGTAGGATAATCGATTCAGACGTAGATGTCACGGAACTTCAGGAGGATTTAGACAAACTCAATTCCTGGTCAGAAAAGTGGCAGATGCAGTTCAATGTAGATAAATGCAAGGTTCTGAAGCTCGGGAGTGTCCATAACCCAAGCACTTATAAGTTAAATAACGTAGAACTTAGCCATACAGATTGCGAGAAGGACTTGGGGGTGATGGTAAGCAGCAACCTTAAACCAAGACAGCAATGCCTAAGCGTACGTAATAAGGCAAATAGATTACTGGGATTTATATCAAGAAGTGTTAGCAACAGAAGTCCAGAGGTTATATTACAGCTTTATACATCATTAGTAAGGCCTCACCTAGATTACGCAGCTCAGTTTTGGTCTCCATATTACAGAATGGACATAAATTCGTTAGAAAACATTCAGCGTAGAATGACTAAATTAATACATAGCATTAGAAATCTTCCTTACGAAGAAAGATTGAAGACCCTAAAATTACATTCACTTGTAAGACGTAGAATGAGGGAGACATGATCGAGGTATACAAGTGGAAAATGGGTATTAACAAAGGGGATATAAATAAGGTCTTGAGGATATCTCTCCAAGAGAGAACCCGCAATAATGGATTCAAGTTAGATAAGTTTAGATTTAGAAAGGATATAGGAAAGTATTGGTTTGGAAATAGGGTAGTTGATGAGTGGAACAGTCTGCCTAGTAGGGTTATTGAAGCTAGGACCTTGGGTAGTTTCAAATTTAGGTTGGATAAATTCATGAGTGAGAGGGGTTGGATTTGAGTGGGACTCGCGCATGAGTGGGTAGAATTGTCAAAGCTTATTTCTTGGGTAGCATTGAAAATTTGGTTGAGCAAATATTCTGTTAGTGGGACGGATTGTGAAGGACCTGCCTAGTATGGGCCAACAGGCCTGCTGCAGTGCTCCTCCTTTCTTATGTTCTTATGTTCTTATGTTATTACAAATACAGTTGTGTTTTCTTACCTACCACAAATACAATTACATAGATGATCATACATAACAACATATGTGTAGATAACCTAGGATAACCCAAAAAGTCAGACAAAGTGACTTATTTCCATTGGGGTCTCCTATGGAGGGGTTATTTGTGTAATGTTTTTTCGTTTATTAACCATTACATAAATATGTTTAACGTATGAAAGAAGTTATCAAAATAATGAGATATGCAATGTGATAAAGATTATGGAAAAATAAACACATAAGCAGTATAAGGTGGTCCTTTATTGCCCCGGTGGCCTGGTGCCTAAGCTCTCGCTTCACACATGGAGGGCCCGGGTTCGATTCCCGGCGGGATGGAAACATTTCGACGTTTCCTTACACCTGTTGTCATGTTCACCTAGCAGCAAATAGGTACTTGGGTTGTTAGTCGACTGGTGTGGGTCGCATCCTGGGGGACAAGATTAAGGACCCCAATGGAAATAAGACAGACAGTCCTCGATGACGCACTGACTTTCTTGGGTTATCCTGGGTGGCTAACCCTCCGGGGTTAAAAATACGAAGAAATCTTATCTTAAATCTTTTAACGTTGTCGTTGTCAATAAAGGATCACATTATACTGCTTATGTGTTTATTTTTCCATTGTGTCGGTATTTTATACCATTTATTTCCATCGTGATAAAGATTATCTTGAAGGGAGGTACTGAAGCAAATTTGATGGCTCTGGTAAAAGGTTGGACAGATAGGTGGGTGGGAACGATTGTTTTTAGGACCTGACTTGTATAGGCCAGTAGGCCTGCTGCAGTGTTCCTCCATTTTTATGTTCTTATAATATAATTAATATCGGAATAGTTGACATTTATGGCATACTTTATAGAAGACCCCTGGTTATGTAGAGCATTTCGGCCAGCCTTAAGATTATTTTACAACTATAGACATTTTTCACATTGAGTTGGTTTACTTGAATGCTAAAATTTACAACGTCTGATATTAACTGCAACAATCTGGATTATTTTTAATATAGTACAGTTGCTATTGCAGTACGCATTGTGTGTGGTCAATAACTGATGACTGACGATGTGATAAAGATTCGCCTTTAGGTAGGAAATTTTCGATAAGTCTTACGGGTTTACCAGGTACGAATGACGTAATGAGTGTGGCAACATTGTTGGAACACAGCAGCAGCAGCAGCAGCAGCTGCGCAGATGACGTGCTCAGTAGTACACTGAGCTCTCAGACATCCGTGGTAGCTGAGAGTATACGGATGTATCCTTGGGATTGCAAGTTAGTTGTGTACTCGTGCAAGCATCGCAAGCATCCCAGCTCCGTGTATCCACCATGAAGATCTATAGGGTATTATACCGCCAAGCTCGGGCTCTCATGGAACAGAGACTCGATTATTACTCTCAATTTAACCCATCTCCGTTGTCCATGCAACAGTTTACGGATTTTGGTGAGTAAAATTATTTTAATCTTGTATTGATGTTGTTAGTATTACCGACAATATGTTAGGTAAAAGGACACTGGTGCATCTAATGTGACATTTTATTGTGGTTACGGTATCGAGTGGAGAGAGAAACGTTGCCACAATAAAATGTCACACAAGTTACACCTATGTCCTTTTACCTAACACTATAAATCCTGTTTTAAAGTTTTGGAGAGACACACGAAGCTCGACATTGTTTCAGGAGGAAAGTTTTAAGTTATATAGTCTGGTTTCCCGTGAGCGTCGCGCACAACATCACGTAGGCCACACCATTTTTCCCACAAGGACATTACATTCCCATGACTTTTTCCTGCATGTTCTTGAACACCCTTATCATATTGTGTTATATGAACGATAGCTCACATTCTGTTGATCATTAAACAATGAACTTGGTCATGATATATGTGTTCATTATAACGGGGCCGTAGTACGCTTAATTTTTTTTTAATTTCTTTATTTTGATTATTATTAATCGATAAAATGTGTTTTGTGTAGAACTTAGTCTTGTGTCCTATAGGCATATTGTTTGTCTGCAAAATAATGGAGGTGCTTTCGAAAATAAAAATTTGTTGCATGCCTCGAAGAACCCACCCATTTAAACTGATAGAATAAATAAATCTTTCAGTCTATTTGTAACACATTTCTCTAAATTAATCGAATAATGCAAACTTTACCATTAATACAAGGTTGCGGTACTTAAAAATGAGACTTTCTTTGTTAGAAAGCAAGTACCTAATTCGGACTCAACGGACCCTTTAACGTGACTGGTTACGTAACTGTCAAGACACCACCGCTATTAGTTTGTTTTATTTCTTTAAATGTGCTAAAATAACATTACTACTGCTGGTCTAATTATGAAATTTTAAAACACGGGAAATAAATAAGTAAATGAATATTTTCTCCACCTTTGGCACCTAGGCAGGACCTACCTACCTACCTACATCTCTCCATTGCAGAATTTATCTAAAAGCTCACGCTGTCGCATTGGTCGAATTTAATTAATATAATCGATTGGAGTGCTAGAAGCCTTTAGTTATTTGATTTCTTCATGCTCTACTCATTAAATGTTTTCCAAATGTTGAACCCACTTTGTCGGTATCGATTATCAACGTCTATTACATAATTAAAAGCCAATGGATGAATATTGTGGTTGGAACGTTTCACCAACAAGTGGCTTCATCACTGTACCGGATTGATGTGATATATGGTTTAAAACCGACAAGTTGAAGATTGAGACACTTATACAACATATGGGACTCTTTACTGAAGAAACGTTTCGCCACACAGTGGCTTCATCAGTCCAATACAAAGAACATAAGAAAGGAGGAACACTGCAGCAGGCCTGTTGGCCCATACTAGGCAGGTCCTTCACAATCCGTCCCACTAACAGAATATTTGCTCAACCCAATTTTCAATGCTACCCAAGAAATAAGCTTTGACAATTCTACCCACTCATGCGCGAGTCCCACTCAAATCCAACCCCTCTCACTCATGAATTTATCCAACCTAAATTTGAAACTACCCAAGGTCCTAGCTTCAATAACCCTACTAGGCAGACTGTTCCACTCATCAACTAAACTATTTCCAAACCAATACTTTCCTATATCCTTTCTAAATCTAAACTTATCTAACTTTAATCCATTATTGCGGGTTCTCTCTTGGAGAGATATCCTCAAGACCTTATTTATATCCCCTTTGTTAATACCCATTTTCCACTTGTATACCTCGATCATGTCTCCCCTCATTCTACGTCTTACAAGTGAATGTAATTTTAGGGTCTTCAATCTTTCTTCGTAAGGAAGATTTCTAATGCTATGTATTAATTTAGTCATTCTACGCTGAATGTTTTCTAACGAATTTATGTCCATTCTGTAATATGGAGACCAGAACTGAGCTGCGTAATCTAGGTGAGGCCTTACTAATGATGTATAAAGCTGTAATATAACCTCTGGACTTCTGTTGCTAACACTTCTTGATATTAATCCCAGTAATCTATTTGCCTTATTACGTACGCTTAGGCATTGCTGTCTTGGTTTAAGGTTGCTGCTTACCATCACCCCAAGTCCTTCTCGCAATCTGTATGGCTAAGTTCTACGTTATTTAACTTATAAGTGCTTGGGTTATGGACACTCCCGAGCTTCAGAACCTTGCATTTATCTACATTGAACTGCATCTGCCACTTTTCTGACCACGAATTAAGTTTGTCTAAATCTTCCTGAAGTTCTATGACATCTATGTTTGAATCAATTATCCTACCTATCTTCGTGTCGTTGATATATATTATAAATAACAATGGGCCTAAGACTGATCCCTGTGGAACACCACTTGTTACAAGTCCCCATTCGGATTTAACCCCATTTATGCACACTCTCTGCTTCCTATTGGTGAGCCATGACTCGATCCATGACAGCACTTTTCCCCCAATGCCATGAGCTGCCACTTTCTTTAACAGTCTCTGGTGCGGTACTCTATCAAAAGCCTTACTAAAGTCTAAATAAACAATATCGAATTCTTTATCGTGATCAACAGCCTCAAAAGCTTTACTGAAGAAGGTTAATAAATTAGATAGGCAGGAACGGCCCCTTGATAGGCAGGAACGGCCCCTTGATAGGCAGGAACGGCCCCTTGATAGGCAGGAACGGCCCCTTGATAGGCAGGAACGGCCCCTGGATAGGCAGGAACGGTGTGGAAAAATAAACACACAAGCAGTATAATGTGATCCTTTATTGACAGTTTCGGTCACAGTGAGCTTTATGAAGTCACAAACAGATCTTGATAAAGCCCACTGTGTAAGCGAAACGTTGTCAATAAATGATCACAGTATACTGCTTATGTGTTTATTTTCCATTGTGTCGGTATTTTATACCATTTACTTCCAAAGCCACGTCTACGGCCCTATGCTGTACTTTCTACAAGATTGATGGACTGAACACAGATTCTAGGCTGAGGGACCGATTACCTCAAACTCCTCCTCTCCTTACACCTTTCTGCTTTGTATTGACTGATGAAGCCACTGTGGCGAAACGTTTCATCAATAAAGATTCCCATATGTTGCATTAGTGTCTCAATCTTCGTACCGGACTGAGGAAGCCACTAGTTGGCGAAACGTTTCACGGTAAAGATTCCCAAATATTGCAAAAGTCTTAATTCTTTATTTGTGTATGAATTCAAACGTGACCA
The DNA here is from genome assembly GCA_009830355.1 of Cherax destructor. NCBI lineage: Eukaryota > Metazoa > Arthropoda > Malacostraca > Decapoda > Parastacidae > Cherax > Cherax destructor. Next base: position 108,928 of record WNWK01004550.1, on the reverse strand, counting down.
TAAGACTAAATTAAACTGCAGTAGGCCTACTGGGCGGGTCCTCAAATCCAACCCCTCTCACCTATATATTTGTCTAATTTACCTGATTACCTCAGGTCCTAATCAAACCCAGTATACCAAATTATATATTTCAGCTCCTAATCAAACCAAATCTAACAAATTTTAAGAGCTCCCCACGCTTTTAGCTTCTTTGACCCCACTAGGCAGATTGCTCCACTCATCGACAACTATGGAAACCAGTACTTTCTAATCTAAACTTATTAAAGTCAGTTATTTCGAGATCGTTCTTGATTCGACATCCTCAATACTTAATTTATATCGCCTTTGTTTATGCATATCTTCCACTTGTATACCTCACTGATATCTCTCCTCATTTTAAGATAGTGAAGGTTCAAGGTTCAATCTCTTCTCGTATGAGAACCTTATACAGTGAAAGATTACTTGTACAGATCAAAGTTCAAATAACTTATTAGGTAAAAGAACACGTGCAACTAATGTGACATTTTATTGCGGCAACGTTTCGCACTCCAGGAGCTTTGTCAATACAAACATTCATTGATGAAAATTAGACACATGTGCTACATCTGGGTATCTTTATTGTAGACGTTTCGCCATCCAGTGGCTTTATCAATACAGATTCTAGGACAAAACTTGAAGACAGTAGAACTATATATACAAAAAATGAGGTAATGAGTCCCTCGGCCTTGGAGTGTTCAGCACGTGTCTAATTTTCATCTTGTCTGTATTGTATACCATTCATGAACAACAAACATTCATTCTCTGGCTGGGGTTGGAATCTCGCTACATAAGAAAGAAGGAACACTGCAGCAGGCCTACTGGCCCATGCGAGGCAAGTCCAAGTCTCCCACCGGCTTAAGCCAATGCCCCGACCCAGCCAGGTCAGGTTACATTCACTTAAGGAAGGAGCACGGCATCTGACCTAGTAGCACAAGCAAGTCAGGTCCAACTCACACCCACCCGCACCCACTCGTATATTTATCTAGCCTATTTTTAAAACTACACAACGCTTTAGCCTCTAACTGTACTCGGGAGTTTGTTCCACTCATCGACAACTCTATTACCAAACCAATGCTTTCCTATATCCTTCCTGAACATAAGAACATAAGAACATAAGAAAGGAGGTACACTGCAGCAGGCCTGTTGGCCCATACTAGGCAGGTCCTTCACAATCCATCCCACTAACAGAATATTTGCTCAACCCAATTTTCAAAGCTACCCAAGAAATAAGCTTTGACAATTCTACCCACTCATGCGCGAGTCCCACTCAAATCCAACCCTCTCACTCATGAATTTATCCAACCTAAATTTGAAACTACCCAAGGTCCTAGCTTCAATAACCCTACTAGGCAGACTGTTCCACTCATCAACTACCCTATTTCCAAACCAATACTTTCCTATATCCTTTCTAAATCTAAACTTATCTAACTTGAATCCATTATTGCGGGTTCTCTCTTGGAGAGATATCCTCAAGACCTTATTTATATCCCCTTTGTTAATACCCATTTTCCACTTGTATACCTCGATCATGTCTCCCCTCATTCTACGTCTTACAAGTGAATGTAATTTTAGGGTCTTCAATCTTTCTTCGTAAGGAAGATTTCTAATGCTATGTATTAATTTAGTCATTCTACGCTGAATGTTTTCTAACGAATTTATGTCCATTCTGTAATATGGAGACCAGAACTGAGCTGCGTAATCTAGGTGAGGCCTTACTAATGATGTATAAAGCTGTAATATAACCTCTGGACTTCTGTTGCTAACACTTCTTGATATAAATCCCAGTAATCTATTTGCCTTATTACGTACGCTTAGGCATTGCTGTCTTGGTTTAAGGTTGCTGCTTACCATCACCCCCAAGTCCTTCTCGCAATCTGTATGGCTAAGTTCTACGTTATTTAACTTATAAGTGCTTGGGTTATGGACACTCCCGAGCTTCAGAACCTTGCATTTATCTACATTGAACTGCATCTGCCACTTTTCTGACCACGAATTAAGTTTGTCTAAATCTTCCTGAAGTTCTATGACATCTATGTTTGAATCAATTATCCTACCTATCTTCGTGTCGTCGGCGAATTTGCTCATATCACTAGTAATTCCCTCATCAAGGTCATTGATATATATTATAAATAACAATGGGCCTAAGACTGATCCCTGTGGAACACCACTTGTTACAAGTCCCCATTCGGATTTAACCCCATTTATGCACACTCTCTGCTTCCTATTGGTGAGCCATGACTCGATCCATGACAGCACTTTTCCCCCAATGCCATGAGCTGCCACTTTCTTTAACAGTCTCTGGTGCGGTACTCTATCAAAAGCCTTACTAAAGTCTAAATAAACAATATCGAATTCTTTATCGTGATCAACAGCCTCAAAAGCTTTACTGAAGAAGATTAATAAATTAGATAGGCAGGAACGGCCCTCGTGAATCCATGCTGGGTATCATTAATCAAATTATGGTTATCTAGATGGCTTCTAATAATATCAGCTATAATTGACTCTAGTAATTTGCCTACAATTGAGGTCAGGCTTATTGGGCGGTAGTTTGACGGTAGTGACTTGTCCCCTGCTTTAAAAATAGGAATTACATTAGCCATCTTCCACATATCAGACACTACACCTGTTTGAAGAGATAAATTAAAAATGTTAGATATTGGTTCACAGAGTTCCATTTTGCATTCCTTAAGAACCCTTGCAAAAGCTCATCAGGACCCGGCGATTTATTTTGTTTCAGTCGGTCCAGCTGTTTCATAATCATTTCGCTAGTGACTGTGATATTACATAATTTATCTTCTTCTGGGCCTCTGTAAAATTAATTACTGGGATATTATTAATGTCTTCCTGTGTGAAACCGAGAGAAAATAATTATTAAAAATGAGCACATATCATTCTCCTTGTCAGTAAGATGCCCAAAGTTATTTTTAAGGGGACCTATCTTATCCCTAACTTTTGTTCTATAAACCTGGAAAAACTTTTGGGTTAGTTTTTGAATCCCTAGCAACTTTAATTTCATAGTCCCGTTTAGATTTTCTTATTCCTTTTAACGTCCCTCTTAATGTCAGTATACTGATTTATAAGATGACCCTCACCTCTTTTTATGCGCCTATAAATTCCTTTCTTCTGCCCTAAAAGATATTTGAGCCTATTATTCATCCATTTTGGGTCATTTCTACTTGATCTAATTTCTTTATACGGGATAAATGTTCTTTGGGCAGCCTGTATAGTGTTAAGAAAACTGTCATATTGATACCTCTTTCTTCACCCCAGTCCACAGTTGATAAGTGTTCTCTAAGTCCATTATAATCTGCTAAGCGAAAATCTGGGACCATTACTGAATTATCCCTACTATCATACATCCATTCAATGCTAAAGGTAATTGACTTGTGGTCGCTTGAGCCGAGTTCCTCTGTAATTTCTAAATTATTAACAAGGGTTTCTTGCTTGCCAGAACCAAGTCAAGTAGGTTATTTCCCTTGTAGGTTCTGTTACAAACTGCTTCAAAAGCAATCCTGAACTACTTCTAAAAAGTCGTTAGATTCTAAATTCTGTCATGAAATTCCAATCAATCTGACTAAAGTTAAAGTCCCCTAGAATTACTACGTTATCGTGTCTTGTGGCCTTAACAATTTCCTCCCAAAGTAGTCTCCCTTGTTCCCTATCTAAGTTTGGAGGACGGTAAATCACGCCTAAAATCAATTTTTCACACCCTCTGAAAATTCTATCCAGACAGACTCTGTATGTGTTAATTCAGACTTTATACCCGTTTTTATGCAACAATTTAAATGATCACGGACATAGAGTGCCACCCCACCCCTTTCCCGATACTTCTGTCTACTTGGAACAATTTAAAACCCTGAATGTGACATTCGGCAGGCAAGTCCCGATTTTTCATATTAAACCATGTCTCAGTTATTGCAAAACATCAATATTACCCGTACTTGCAACTAATCTCAACTCGTCCATCTTATTCCTAGCACTACGACTATTGGTGTAATATATATTTAGAGACCCTCCTTTCTCTTTACCCTTCCTGCTCATCTCTGTTTTTCCACTATACCTATTACTGTCCTTGTCATCTAGTGTCACTAGCTTTCCACTGTCCACCTTATTCTGCCTATTACTAGTTCTCCTACAACTTATAATATTACTACACTGGGACTTCTCTGTTTTCCCCCCAAAACCCATACCACTAACTATTTCTAGTTTAAAGCCCTAACAGCTCCCTCCACTGCAGTTGCCAGTGCCCCCACCCCAGACCTGGATAAGTGAACCCCATCCCTGGCATACATGTCATTTCTGCCATAGAAGAGGTCCCAGTTGTCAATGAATGTTACTGAATTTTCCTTACAGTATTTGTCCAGCCAGCAATTGACACCAACTTAAAGCCATTGCTGCGAGTCCTGTCAATACTAGATATTTTTAGCATGCTATTTACATCCCCTTTATTTATTCCTGTTTTCCATTTATACACCTCAATCATATCATCCCTAATTCTACGCCTTTCTAGAGTGCAGACACAAAAGTCGACTTAATACCTGTACAATTCAAGACATTTATTAAAGGAAACTTTTCGCCACGAGTGGCTTCTTCAGTCCTAATACAGAGATAACTAAGAAACTTGTATATATAGTGGCAGGAGTCAGGTGGACGGTCGCGTGAGAAGTAGACTCCTGCCTACTATATATATACTCATTTCTTTGTTATTTATGTATTAGATGTATGCAGATTCTCCAGTATTAAACCCGGGTGGATTATCCATCCCGTATTAAGTGTGTTGTGCAATGGAGATACATATTTATATTTAGTGCCTTGTGTTACTCAACGTAATCAGAATTTTACAGCTGGTGAAGGCTGGGTTTGGTTGAGTTGCGTTGGGTTTAGTTATTAAATTACTATAAAAATAAAGCTTCTTTCCTGTTTGTCTAAAATGTCTGTTGTACAACCCACTTAAAAAACGCAAGTTAAATTATTATTTTTCCTATTATCACCTAAAAAAAACTTGGATGGCATGGTTTGTCCCGGAGAAAAAGTATTGAACTAAGTTAATAATTGTAATATTAGTTGCAGTGGCAACAAGAAAGTCATTTGCCATATTGTACTTCAAATATGCAGTGATGTTGCATTCAGCTCACAACCGAAGGACCCGGGTTTAATCCGTGTAATGTTTGGAAATGACCTTGTCGAGATTATCCGTGACGTTGTAATTTCGTTTGTATTAATTAGCGAGGTTAGACTTTTAAGTCAGGATTGTCAAGGATCCCTCAGTTATTTGGAAATTGAGGTGGAACGGATCGTTGTGATGTAGTTAAGGTGCTACCAGGAGACTGGGACCTTTATTGAGAAAACGTTTCGCCACACAGTGGCTTCATTATTCCATACAAAGGAGAATCGTGAAGATCAGGAAAAGCTTGAGGTAATCAGTCCCTCGGTCTTCAGTCGATGTAGTCAGTCCATCAATCTAATCTTGAGGATATCTCTCCAAGAGAGAACCCGCAATAATGGATTCAAATTGGATAAGTTTAGATTTAGAAAGGATATAGGAAAATATTGGTTTGGAAATAGGGTAGTTGATGAGTGGAACAGTCTGCCTAGTAGGGTCATTGAAGCTATGACCTTGGGTAGTTTCAAATTTAGGTTGGATAAATTCATGAGTGAGAGGGGTTGGACTTGAGTGGGACTCGCACTTGAGTTAATAGAATCTTCAAAGCTTATTTCTTGGGTAGAATTGAAAATTAGGTTGGGCAATTATTCTGTTAGTAGGATGGATTGTGAAGGACCTGCCTAGTATGGGCCAACAGGCCTGCTGCAGTGTTCCTCCTTTCTTATGTTAACATAAGAACATAAGAATGGAGGAACACTGCAGAAGGCCTACTGGCCCATACAAGGCAGGTCCTTATCAAAACCACCACTACCTAAGAATTTACTCCTGTACTCACGACACTAATCAAACCCAGCCCTCCCACTCATATATTTGTCCAATCTCTTTTAAAGCCACCCAAGGTCCTAGCCTCTATCACCCTACTCGGAAGATTGTTCCACGCATCTACAACTCTGTTCGAAAACCAGTACTTGCCTATGTCCTTTCTAAATCTAAATTTATCCAATTTAAATCCGTTATTTCTCGTTCTTACTTGGTTCGATATCCTCAGTATTTTATTAATATCTCCTTTGTTTATGCCCATCATCCACTTGTACACCTCGATGATATCTCCCCTCATTCTACGTCTTTCCAGAGAGTGGAGATTCAATGCTCTAAGTCTATCTTCATACGGGAGATTTCTTATACTGTAAATCATTTTAGTCATTCTTCTTTGTATGTTCTCCAATGAATCTATATCCATCCTGTAGTAAGGAGACCAAAACTGAGCTGCATAATCCAAATGAGGTCTCACTAGTGATGTATAGAGCTGTAAAATAACTTTTGGACTTCTGTTGCTTATACTTCTTGAAATAAATCCTAGTAATCTGTTAGCCTTATTGCGCACACTTAGGCACTGTTGTCTTGGCTTTAGATTTCTGCTTACCATGACTCCCAAGTCTTTTTCACATTCTGTATGATCAAGCTCAACTTCACCTAGTTTATAAATTCGAGGGATATTTTCATTACCAACGACTAGCACCTTACACTTGTCCACATTAAACTTCATCTGCCACTTTTCAGACCAAGACATTAATTTATCCAAATCCTCCTGGAGTTCACTGGTATCCTCCTCAGAATGAATTATACGGCCTATTTTTGTATCATCAGCAAATTTACTCATGTCACTTGCAATTCCTTCATCAAGGTCATTTATGTAAATTATGAACAACAATGGGCCCAAAACTGATCCTTGTGGAACGCCACTAGTGACAAATCCCCATTCAGATTTGACCCCATTAATGGAAACTCTCTGCTTTCTATTGGTAAGCCATGCCTCTATCCATGCTAGAACTTTACCTCCTATACCATGAGCTGCCACCTTTCTTAAGAGTCTCTTGTGAGGTACTCTATCGAAGGCCTTACTGAAATCCAAGTAAACTATATCATATTCTTTATCACTGTCTACTGCCTCAAATGTTTTATTGAAAAACGTCAGTAAATTTGTCAGGCAGGAACGACCTCTCGTAAACCCATGCTGAGATTCATTAATCAAATTATGTTCTTCAAGGTGACTTCTGATAATATCAGCTATAATTGATTCTAATAATTTGCCTACTATAGACGTGAGGCTTATTGGACGGTAATTTGATGGAATGGACTTATCCCCTGATTTGAATATAGGAACTACATTAGCTATCTTCCACATCTCTGGCACAACACCAGTTAGGATGGACGTATTAAACACATTCGTTAATGGCTGACTAAGTTCCATTTTGCATTCTTTAAGTACCCTGGAAAACAACTCGTCGGGTCCCGGGGACTTATTTTGCTTCAGTTTATCTATCTGTTTGATAACCATGTCCCTCGTGACAGTAATATTAGTTAATTTGAATTCTTCAGGAACTGAATAATTGTTAATTTCTGGAATCTCATTTACGTCTTTTGTGTAAAGACTGACAAAAAATAGTCATTAAATAGAGAACACATTTCCAGTTCGTTATCCGTCAGCTGTCCATTCCCAATTTTCAGAGGTCCTACCTTTTCCCTCACCTTCGTCCTGTACACTTGAAAGAACCCTTTTGGATTAGTCTTTGATTCATTAGCAACCTTAATCTCATAGTCACGTTTAGCCTTTCTAATCCCCTTTTTTACTTCTCTTTTCAACTGAACATATTGGTCAATAAGGTTAACATCTCCTCTTTTGATGCGCCTATAAATTCCTCTTTTCTCTCCTAATAAATGTTTTAGCCTCCTGTTAATCCATTTGGGATCGTTATTATTTGACCTAAATTCTCTCTGGGGAATAAACATACTCTGTGCACGTTGTACATTATTAAGAAACAAATCATAAACGCAGATCCCATCGTAATCGTTAGCTAGATTACCCCAGTCGAGATTAGACAGGTGTTCCCTAAGTCCAATATAATCGGCAGAACGAAAATCAGGAACTTTACCGTATTATCCCTATTCTCGTACTCCCATGTAATATTAAAAGTAATGGATTTGTGATCACTAGCTCCAAGCTCTTCAGTGATCTCCAGATTATTTACAAGAGTTTCTTTATTTGACAAGACTAGGTCGAGCAAATTATTACCTCTGGTAGGCTCCGTCACACACTGCTTCAGAAAACAGTCCTGAACTACTTCCATAAAGTCACTGGACTCCAGATTACCGGTCAAAGAAGTCCAGTCAATTTGACTAAAGTTAAAATCCCCTACTAACACTACGTTATTGTGCCTAGAAGCCCTAACAATTTCGTCCCAAAGAAGTCTCCCTCTATCGTGATCCAAGCCTGGAGGTCGGTATATTACACCTAGAATCAGTTTTTCTTGACCTTCTAGAAACTCTACCCAAACAGATTCTGTTAATGATCCATCTATTTTTATGCCTGTTTTTATGCAGCAATTTATATTTTCTCGTACATACAATGCAACTCCACCCCTTTCCCATTATATCTATCTACATGGAACAACTTAAACCCCTGAATATGACACTCAGCAATCATATCCCGACTCTTGGTATTATACCATGTTTCAGTTATTGCAATGGCATCAAAGTTCCCAGCACATGCTACCAAACGTAATTCGTTAATTTTATTTCTGGCGCTTCGACAGTTAGTATAAAATACATTGATATGTATCTTCTTGTGAACCTTTTTCAGCTTTTGTTTTACACAATTTCTGTTACTATCATTACCCTGTGTCACTCGATTACTGTTATTGTTATGATTTATGATATCAAAGCCTGAATCAATATTTTGGCCCTCATTATTTACCATTCCTAAACCCATACCTCTAACTAATCCTAGTTTAAAGCCCTAACAACATCTTCAACTGAGCTAGAGAGAAATTCTACACCTGCCCTGGATAAGTGAATCCCTGTTCTTATGTTAATCGGCCGTGTATTCTTTAAGTGCCAATGACCCTGGCTGATTAGACCCTAATCCACCACGAGGCCTGGTCTCAGACCGGGCCGCGGGGCCTTGACCCTCGAAACCCTCTTCAGGTATGCTTCAGTGCTGTAGGAGAGGTAATATATAAAACAAACAAAAATCATTCGTATTCAGCAATGTCAAACCAAGTAACTTGTATCCTAGTATAATGAATACGATGAAGCAAGGAACAAATTGTTAGATGTAAATGAATAAGACATTTACATCGCTTAGGCATCTTTATTGCCGAAACGCTTCGTTTAATACTTCAATGTTTCCTCTGTATTAAAGTGAAGAAGGCTGCTTCACAACTGAAACGTTTGGGCAATAAAGATACCCAAGTGTTACACATGTTTTATCTACTTGTCTGTTTTGCGCACCATTAATAAGATATCATTGGATATAATTGCTTCATATATTTAAATTCTGGTAGGAGAGGTTGTTGTGAAGGACGAGTACACACGGGTTATATAGAGCATAGATGGGTGTACCTGGCAACATGCTCATTTGGCAGTAAGTTTTGGGGGAGCCAGGTGGGTGTCACATGATTGCCCTTACAAACTATGAACCTGTTCACTGCCTCGTAAGTTTGCTATAACATAATAAAATAAAATTATTCCAGTTTATTGTGGGATTAAAGTTAAATATTGTTTCGATAATTCACATAGCACAGTAATCGTAAATTTGGAGGGAATATTTTGACAAGGATGTGGGTGTTGTGAATAGTTGTGTTAATTTGTATGCATGATTTTAGCTCTTTCCATGAATATAGCTACAGTATACCAATTTGTAATGTCATTTATTATTGAAAATATTGCGTGTATTACATGATTACCTGCCTCGCATGGGCCAGTAGGCCTGCTGTAGTGTTCCTTCTTGTGTTCTTAAGTATCGGGTATTGTGGAGTTACGGTACCTTCCATGTGCCTAGGCATAATTTGCCCTTGACGTGCTAGCGTCAGGCATTGGCTGAGGCGGAGGTAGGGCCGAGGTGGCGTCGACGTGATTGGCCGAGACCTCTGCATGGACGAGCCAGAGTTTTTGTTTATACTAACCCTGGAATATTGCCAGTTACATTAATAGAGATGAGAGATAAGGGTATAGATAGCGTGGGTGGAAGCCACGTAATTGGCTACGACGGAGGCTGGGGCTGGCTAACTTTCATGTGATTGGACGAGAGACCTTGTGAGAGATGCAAATGCTTGCTTATGTTTATTTATGTAAAATCGTGTAAGTGCCGCCTTTAGATGCTGTAATATGTATTTAGCATATTGCATGCTATTTGAATTTGGTAATTGCCAATGAGGTTCCGTGTTAGCTGGCTTGTGAGAAGAGATCATTTTATTGTGATTATTAACCTTGAAGGTTAGTAAGATGAGATTTGTTCGGATTTAACACTGAAGGTTAACCACCCAGTGAAGTCAGTGCGACAGAGGGCTGTCTGTCTTATTTCCATTGGGGTCCTTAATGTTGTTCCCCAGGATGCGACCCACATCAGTCGACTAGCACAGACACTCCTACCTACTGCTAGGTGAGAGACAGCAGGTGCAAGGAAACATGCCCCACGTTCCACCCGTGCCGAAGATTGAACCACATACACTCAGTATGCGAGGTCCTTTTATGCCCATCCCCAGGATGTGACTCTCAACAGTCTGGTAACATCCAGATACCTACTCAGTGCTAGATGAACAAAAGCAATTTACCTTTGAGTTTCGAGAGTTTCACTACTCTCGGAGCTCTGTCATGGGCCAGGCTCGTCTGGTGCTTGCCTGGTCAACCACGATGTTGCTGCTGGAGGCCCGCTGCCCCACATATCCATCACAACCTGGTTGATCTGGCACCTGGTGAAGATACTTGTCCAGTTTCTTCTTGAAGGAAACTTTCCTAACGCCTCCACTTGAGCTGAAATCAGACCCAGTGTCGTGGGTGGTCTTTTCATGGACTGGGTAATAACAGACGTGATTAGGTTGGAACTTGCTGTATTGGTGGAAATATATGGGAGTACTCTCAGCCTAACGCCTGGCCTGTCTACTGTCTGCTCTCTCGACTAGAACTGACGCTGGTGGGTGAGTGGCGTTCATATTCAAGATTGACCTCTTGACACTGCTTAGGTCATCATGCAAGGCTGATAACGGCCAGTGATCACCAATGATCACGTGCAAGGCTCGTTACTCACTAACGGTTATATGCTACTAATACTATCACTGAACTACTAGTGACACCAGGACTTTCAGACGTAATCTGAAGGAGCTACCATTTGAGCCATGAGTACCTAGTAATAAGAAAACTTTCGTTTTACCGAATTAATGCAGCCAATTGGGAAATATGGACCGTCCAACTTAGGCTTAAATGGGAACGACAGACTGTGCTGAATGGCGCTATGCACTATTGGTGCATATATGCTGGTGTTGAAGACATGTGCGACTGCATATGTGCCAGTATTGATATTATTCGTGGCAGGGATGGCCTATTTGTGGCTAAAGAAACCACGCTCGTGATATCCTGCCTTCAGGATTCTGTTATAGGTCCCCCACCCCCCTAGGGGTTGTAGGACGATCTCCTCTTTTAAACCATTGCATTTCCCTAAGACTGTTTCCATAGAAAAACTAAAGTATCCTTTCAGCAGCTCTTATTTATAATTACGGCCTCTTGCCGGTTGGAGTTAGGTCATCATCAATTTTTATCTTTTATAATCTTTATTATTGTCTCGATGATGACATCTAATGTCATCAGCTTCTCTTCGCCTTTTTTCCCCGCTTAGTTCTGGGAACCATTTAGCTTCTTGGCCTTATTTTAGTTTTCCTAGTATTTTTTTTTTTTGTAGAATGAATATACCACCGCTGCATGTTCCAATTCTTGTTTAAAGTATGTTGTGGACAACTTTGTCAGCATTTCCTTATCCACATATGTAAATGTTATCTTAAAGCTGACTAGCAGTGGCATATTATCACGTGTTGTATGTGGATGTGCTGGTGTCATGTGTATTTGTTTGGGGGAGGGTGGAGGGGTGCGTCACATATTGGTAATGGTTGTTAAGTCACATGCAGGACTGGTGCGTACGTGTTGACAATGTTATGTCACATGCAGGACTGGTGCGTACATGTTGACAATGTTATGTCACATGCAGGACTGGTGCGTACATGTTGACAATGTTATGTCCAGCACTGTCGACATGACATGTATGCTGACTGGTGCGTTACAAGATGCCATGCGCTACGGCGTTGCGGTCACGTGTGCGCTGGTAGGTCTGGCACGAACCTTACCAACTTGGCTGGGACTTACCCTATGGTGTCAAGCGGAAGCTTTGTGTACGCTATTTTTATAGATATTTTAGGCTCGTTTTAATCCTTTACAGTTAATAGGTCTATGCCTCCCCTGATCAACCAGGCTATTAGTGCTTCAGGTTCGCATTACTATTGAACTTGGTTAGGCACAGCCTGCAGAAACGTAACATTAATTTACTTACTGATAGTTGGAATTGAGACTCTTGAGCTGAGTATCAAATTTATGGGAGAGCGCAACACCCGTAGGGAATGGGAGGAAATCAGGTTCGATCTAAGGAAAGGGAAGATAGGTCCAATTCCCGGCATCAACCACTTAAGGGGTTTCAGGACTTGAGCTTCAGATTGTTTCCATTTGTAGATTAAGGTGGTAACGTTAGTAGAGATACTTACTGACAGTGGCGGTAAACTTCCCGTCCTGTCGTTAATGACAGTGGCGGAGGTGTTGATTCGCCGGGAATTCTCCCGGCCCGGTTCTATTCCAGATGGCGACCCGGCTCCGGCTCCCTGTCGGGGGAGTATCAGAGACCTAGTCTCCCATGGGAGGAGGTGCAAGTACCCATTCATCGTTGGGACCAACTGTCCCCAGACCTAGCCACATTCCCCACCCGCACGGGGCTCGTAGGGAAAAAACTAGGCCTCTCTGGTCTACCATCTTCCCTGACGGGAAGGGCAGGCTTGCGAGCTGCAGATGGTAGCAAGATCCAGCTTTGGCACCTACCCTGCCCTAAAAGGGCTGGGCATGGTGGATCTGTCGTTAATGACAGTGGTGGTAAACTTCCCGTCGTGTCGTTAATGGCAGTGGAGGTAAACTTCCGTCGTGTCGTTAATGACAGTGGAGGTAAACTTCCGTCGTGTCGTTAATGACAGTGGAGGTAAACTTCCGTCGTGTCGTTAATGACAGTGAGGTAAACTTCCGTCGTGTCGTTAATGACAGTGGGTAAACTTCCGTCGTGTCGTTAATGACAGTGGTGGTAAACTTCCGTCGTGTCGTTAATGACAGTGGAGGTAAACTTCCGTCGTGTCGTTAATGACAGTGGAGGTAAACTTCCGTCGTGTCGTTAATGACAGTGGAGGTAAACTTCCGTCGTGTCGTTAATGACAGTGGAGGTAAACTTCCGTCGTGTCGTTAATGACAGTGGAGGTAAACTTCCGTCGTGTCGTTAATGACAGGGAGGTAAACTTCCGTCGTGTCGTTAATGACAGTGGAGGTAAACTTCCGTCGTGTCGTTAATGACAGTGGAGGTAAACTTCCGTCGTGTCGTTAATGACAGTGGAGGTAAACTTCCGTCGTGTCGTTAATGACAGTGGAGGTAAACTTCCGTCGTGTCGTTAATGACAGTGGAGGTAAACTTCCGTCGTGTCGTTAATGACAGTGGAGGTAAACTTCCGTCGTGTCGTTAATGACAGTGGTGGTAAACTTCCCGTATGGTAGTGAGGACGATAAAAAAAAAGTTCACAGTAGTGAGTAAATTGTCATTACAATTTAGTCCATTATAGCCAGACTCCTAGACATTGCACAAGATCTTATTAGTACCGGAAAGAGCTTACACTCAAGTTTGAGCACTGGCTCGGGCATTATCAACTGAGGTATATACACCCTATCCTGTGACAGCAGCCTTCTTTTTTTTTTAAAGACACCCTAGATGAGGTAAATAAGAATCATTCCAACCCTCTTTTGGCATCACCTTTGACATAGTTCTCGCATTCTTTGATATCCCCTTCACAGCCATCTATAGCATCCTTCGGCATCACGAAGCACTAGTTCATTAAACCTTTCCCCATTTTAAAGTTCAGTGATACTACCCGCCAATCTAGAACAGCCCTCCAAAGTCACATGACTTTAGTAAGACTTAAAAAAAAAAATATATATATATATATATATATATCTGATGCCTTTGTACCCAATCTGGTTGGCAGGTACATATGATTTAAGACGCTCGTAATTATTTCACTACAAGATTAGTGAAGAAGACCTGCATCTGGAAAGGTCCAGATATATAATTCAACTGTCAGCATAATGATAAGAATAATTATTATGCTGTGTTAATATTGGTAGAATTACCGACAATGTTAAGTAAAAGGACACAAATGCAACTAATGAGACATTTTATTGTGGCAACGTTTCGCTCTCCAGGAGCTTACGTAACGGCTTGAAAAATGCTCCTGGAGAGCGAAACGTTGCCACAATAAAATGTCTCATTAGTTGCATTTGTGTACTTTTACTTAACAAATTATTATGCTGACAGTTGATATATAATACAACTCCGCATAATAAGAATAAGAATTTTTCTTATCACTGTGCTGACAGTTGTATATATCTGGGACCTTCTACATATATATCTTGTAATGAAGTAATTATGCCGAAAGTATTTCTATCGGCCTCGATTACATGTGATTAAATTACGCACCGCTCACTCGGCCAATGTTTACCATACGCCGTATAAGACGCTTCCCTCCCCCCCCCTTCCCCCAAAACGTTTGATCTTATACATGCATATTTAAATTTAATGATATTTCGAGGTGTGTAATAAATTTTCTTTCAGAATATTAATTTCATTAAGTTACAATAATTTCACTTTAATCAACTTGTTACAGTATACAAGTCACACCAATATTAAACACCTAACTACTTTATATAAATATTAATATTCCTATCAATTATTACACACATCACAATTCCATTTATGTTGCGGATAAAGCTTACCATTATTATATCATGAAATACCTAATACTTTTTACGCTTAGACAACTGAAATACGATTTGATATAAGGTATAGGTCCATTGTTCTTAATATTTGGGAATTATGTGCAGTGTGTTTATAAGTGGTCATGGCGTGACATTTTAGCGAGGCGAGGGGTAGTGTTCCGGGTGATGCCGCCTCCTGGGGGAGGGGAGGAGAGCATGTGTGCCAACTGGTTATGTCTGGTATTGGGGAGGAGTTGGGTGGGTGGGGGAGAAATGGGTTGGAACCACCAGACTGTAGGTGAAGTGCGTGGAATATACCACGTAGCCGTTACCTCTCCATCACCTTTTTTTTTCCCCCTCTTCTCATCTCTCTTCCCTTGTCTTGTATCACACTTCCCCCTTGTCTCGTATCTTTCTCTAACATTGTCATTCTCTCGTCTTTCGCTCTCTCATTCTCTTCTCCCTCCCTCCTCCCTCACTCATTCTGAGGGAAGTCACTGGGACCTCAAGTATCCCTTTTTGCCCATTGGGAAAGATATTTTGAGACTGAACGACTCTTGTCTCGTCGCAGCCTCGTATGTGGATTATGAAAATCCGTCGATATCGGTTGTTAATAAAATGTTTGCATTGCTAGTGCTGATTTGTATAAAACTCAAGAACTATTAAAATTTTACCGGTATATAAGAATGTCCATATGTGTTCACACGCATCCTGCTCAGTATGTGAACGGATGGATAATAATCTTTATTTCTACAAGTACATGTACAATGTATAGAGACCAAGCTGACATCAGTGACATACTATATATAAAGCCCTTTGTTATGCAGAGCATTTCGGGCAAATTAGGTTAGTTTTGTCACCAGGATGCGACCCACACCAGTCAGCTAGTACCCAGGTACTCGTTTACTGCTAGGTCTATCTACTTGGAGGGTAGAGTTTAAAAGTAGCCAGAAACTCGTAAAACCTCGTGGTGGGGGCATGTGTGGAGGCGCAGGGAGAGGCAGAAGAGGGCAGCATGAAATATACAGGTGTCTTCAGGAAACACGATCCAATGTTTCCACCCGCATTGAGTATCAAACCACTGACCTTGGTGTGTAATGAGTGCGCTAGCAACCGAGATACGGGATGTTATTCGGCTGTTTGATAAGTCTAGCAATAACATTGAGAGTGAACAGTAAGCTGTATGTATAATTTCGGCCAAGTGCAAGGAGGTTATCTTATCATTATTATGTAAGATGTAGTGGGGAAATTGCGAATAGAAGAGGTAGCAAGAACACGATGCTTCTGCACTAGTCGAGTCATACTAACTTGTTGGTGAATGGACAAATATAAAATACTGTCAGACAGTATTCAAGCGACCTTGAGTTCTCTTGTCACGAGAGCTCTTGTGTGTGAAGTTTGCCGTTACTGTATGATGAACAGAGCATACCAGTGTAGTGAATGGTAATAATTGGCGTTGTATATGAGATAGGGAGGGGGAGATGGTGGCACTGATACAGCCTCTACCCCAGACAGTAATCACGTACACATCATCCACCTTCTGACGTCACTACCTGGCACCCTCCCATCTTTTCACCTGCCTGGCATGATTCCCGCTATAAATTCCTCACGTGAGTGGGTAGAAAGGTGGGTGGGGACCACATTACTAATGTTCCAAAAGATGCCCAGGCAACATGTAAAAAACTACTTTAAATTATATAACTCCGAGGTTTCTTTACTGTGTATATAACACTCGGGGGAACAGACCGGTCCAGGTAAATATTACCCAGCCGGGTTTACAGGTAATAAAAATCGAGGTATTTATTTTTATATAATTTTTTCACTTGCGAAGATTCACTTTAGAAACTAAGAATAAGCGAGAGGACGAGGACAGGAAATTTCACAATTGCATCACATGATGTTCAACACTGCTCAGGTTATATTAATCCCCGCGTAGTCTTCCTCGGATTGAAAATGGTAGAAATAAGGCATTTCCAAGTCGAGTGAAGCTTTGACACCTGCTAATAGCATCCGGATCTTTATCGTGAAGAACTTGGGATATATCCCAATTAACTGCATAACCTAGCGTTGCTCAGACATTCATCTTTTCTGGCAAGTAAAAGCTAAATATATTTAAAAACGTTAATGGAAAAGGTTCTTAATTTAGTCTTTCTTCTAAAGTCTGTCACCTACTTTGTCAGGAGATGGGTCTTGGGGATTCACGCACTCGCCCTTTCCCCTCCCCCGCAGGAGGCGGGGACGAGGGACTTGCACACCGCCTCGTAGGAACAGTATGGTGAGACTCGGGGCGCCCCATCTGCCACGAGACAACAGGATCGATTGCAATTGCTCCTGAATTTGTATTAAATAATTAGCTTGGAAATGTGCTGTTCAACATTGTGCAACCCCCAAAAGATGCCTATCGCAGACTAAGGTGTTGGAAGGCTGTACATTTTTTTTTAGTTCTGTAGAGAGCCTTAAGATGTACCAATCAATAAACGCAAACCAAAAAATGACCCTTCCTTCAAAAAAAAGCGCCACGTATCTTTGAAAATCAGCATAAAAAAGCTTTATTATTGGATCCGTGTGATTATAATGCAACATATTTACTAATCATTGCTGGAATTTATTTTGGGAGTCTACCAGTGGAATCCCCAGTTTCTGTTGCCGAGCTGCATGTCATCCCCGCGGCTTTAATATTGATTACTAAATCTCCTGGGAGGAATTTTACAGTGTAGGGATTTTTTAGGAGGCACTCGAGGCATTGGCACGGTGTTTCTCTGTATCCTGCTGGCCAAAATTTTCAGGAATAGTTGGCCTGCATCCATTCTAAATGAAAGGATGTGGTATGTTAAGATATTCTGTAATGTATCAGTTTTCAGGCTAGGTCTTATTTTATTAGTTGCTCTGTAATAAGATTTCTACCGCACTAATTTAATGGCAATTTAAGGTATGTTTAGAGAAAACTGAAAACCAGATGAATCTGTAGACAAATTTAAGTTGTATTAAGAGTTACCTGTAGAGGTAAATGAAGACTGTTTTCTGGCCGTCATCTTTCAAGTTTTGAGCTGTTATATGAAAATAAGGGACACTTCTATTGGAAACTGGGTCTGTACTTCTAAATAAAACTTGGAATGTGCCTTCAATTATGGATTTAACATTACAATAGACTGTATTCGGAATTAATTGGGTCCTGAGTGTTCTGAATATTGAATTTTCTCAATATTGGATAATTTTTTTTTCAATAGGAAATAATGTAAATTGGATTAATTCGTTCCAGACCCCGAAAGTTACTCTTCACAAACCAATTTTAAGTCAGAATATTGGTTAATTAAACTTGTAAAATAACATGTACAAGAAAGAAATCGTACATGAACCCTGCAAGAATTTTAAGTCCTGTTGCCACAGTACTTTTTATTACACCTTTAATTTTTTTTTATAATAGAAAATACGTAGATGTTGACAAGTCATATTTCTTGGCTAGGTCAACAAGACTTACCCCATTTTCGTGTTTTGAAATAAGATTTTTTTTTAGTTCAGTGGTGGTTTCGTGCAGCTTTCAAACTTTAATTTTTCTTCACTATTCTTATTCGGGACCTTTATCATTTATTTTCAATAATAAAATAAAAATAACACTTAATCACAAGAGCTCAAAAACCACGCGTCGTTCCGAATAGTGACATTTGCGAATATCGGTACTTTATTTTTTTTCCTGGATTTTTTTCCCGAATACTAGATTTTACAAATGAAGGTGCATCAGAATTAGAGGTTCTACTGATTTTTAATTGCCTTAATATCTACAGGGACATCAATGCTATTTTAGGTAATGGTCATAGTGTACATTACATAGTTTTAATAGTGGCTAATCTATTTAGGATATTATAGTTTTAGATATTTTTATAATGTCAAAAGTGCTGAATGATTGTTTCTAAACACGAACACTCACTCAAAAGGTCATAATATAAAAGAGGAGCTTGTTGAAATTACTAAATAACGTTTATCAAGTCATTGCAAATAGTTTTACTGAAGGTGTGCAAGATAGTGTAACACACTATTTATAACAAGGGAGATTGACCCTTAGTTTCAAATTAGTACCGAGCTATCAGCCTGACCTAAATTATTTGAATTGATGATAGACGTAACTCGAGGCCACCTTGATGAGCATGTGGTGAATAGCGAGTCAGTTGGCTCACTAAGGATCATTGTTGTTTAGCAGATTAACCGACTTTCACTAAATGTGATTGAAACTGTGGATAATGATAGTCCCTTTGATAGTTCCACAGTAATAGATTTGCCACTACATAAACGACGGTAAGTTTTTACATAACTATTCCCTCATCT
Source organism: Cherax destructor (assembly GCA_009830355.1). Lineage (NCBI taxonomy): Eukaryota > Metazoa > Arthropoda > Malacostraca > Decapoda > Parastacidae > Cherax > Cherax destructor. The sequence goes on along the minus strand of WNWK01004550.1, from coordinate 89,607 downwards.
AGGTTGTTTATGCGCATCTATAGTTAAATGAAGAGTCTAATGCCTGGGGACAAGATAATAATCACGGCTTCTACATATTATAATACAGTTGTCTTGTACCACAGAGTCCTAAGAAATAGTTTACGAAGTTACCTCTACCAGAATCTTGGCTCAGTTTTTCTGAAGTCTAATGGTGTGGCATTGTGAATGATGGACGCATCACTCAGTGAAGTTCGATCGCTAGCGCACTCGGCACACACTGAGGTCCGGAGTTCGAATCTCAGGTACGGCTGGATAACATTAGGACGTGTTTCCGTAAGACACCTGTCCATGTTCACCCATCAGTACATAACATAAGAATGGAGGCCTATTGGCCCATACAAGGCAGGTCCTTATCAAAACCACCCCTACCCAAAACTACCCAAGAATTTACTCCTGTACCCACGACACCAATCAAACCCAACCCCTCCCGCTTATATATTTGCCCAGTCTTTTTAAAGCTACCCAAGGTCCTAGCCTCGATCACCATACTCGGAAGATTGTACCACGTATCCACAACTGTTCGAAAACCAGTACTTACCTATGTCCTTTCTAAATCTAAATTTATCCAACTTAAATCCATTATTTCTGGTTGTTACCGGGTTCGACACCCTCAGTGCTTTATTAATATCACTTGTTTATGCCCATCATCCACTTATACACCTCGATGATATCTTCCCTCATTCTACGTCTCTCCAGAGAGTGAAGATTCGAGGCTCTAAGTCTATCTTCATACGGGAGATTCCTTATACAGTAAATCATTTTAGTCATTCTTCTCTATATGTTCTCCAATGAGTCTATCCATCCTGTAGTAAGTCATTGATGTATGTCATTGATGTCAGCTAGGCCTGTATACCATGTACATGTACTTGTAGTAAATAAAGATATTTGACTAGGGACCTTGACAAGCCATACGACGGCTTCAGGCCTCTAGTTTCACAATTGAAAGACTGATATTTAAACTTTAAAGCTGCTACATGGGAAAAAGTTGATCCCCATTCCTCTGTTGTAAACATTTAGGCGGGAGGTTGGTTCAGCACCATGCCGCTGAATTAGGCAGTAAAGCTCTTTTCATAGTCCCACGTTTGGTCTCCGCTTTGGACATTTCTGACAGTAAGATTGGTCAAAAAAAGATGGAAGCGTGGAGAAAATAGTGGCCCCGCCCAGCTAGGGTTCCGAAGTGATAGTGGTGCGATCTTTCGTGTGTACTTGTGACTTCTAGGTTTGAATTGGTACGTATCTGATTTCCCATCGCCTTGATGGGGTATGTTTTAACCTTGCAGAATTTTTACTGTTTGTGTGAATGCTGCTGCTTTCTTTGGGTAGTTATAACATTTTGTATAGTACGTTTGTGTTCATCCGAACATGGAATCTTTTATTGCATAAAACTGCGAATGATCTGATCCTATTCTTCTAATATTTAAAATTTGTTTCCCTCATGGCTGGTCGAAATTGTTGGCCATCGTTGAGGTGGGCAGATAGATGCAATGGCAGGTGAAGGTCTTGGCCAGTCCTCAGAATCTCTTGGCCAACCTTGACTGAGCTGTTGTGGTGTGGTTTAAGTGTTTCACTTTGTGTTTAGGCTTTCTTGGTGTGGCGACGAGGTATTCTGTCTCATGGTTAAGAGTTCTGTCGTGGGAAACGTTGCCCAAAACTCGGCAAAATCTACAAAATTTTAAATTATTATTTCCTTAGTGCATAATTTATTGTACAACCCGCAGCTTGTGTGGTAGCTCCCACCCCCATGTGTCGTCTGTCAAACTCCAATAGTTAAATACATTAGCGAGTCTTTTAGAAGTTAATCTAGAAGAAAACACTTTAAACACCATAAGGACCCATGGCTTCCAGAGGGAGTTGGGCAGGCACCTTAAGTCAGTACCTTGTCAGGCGGGCTGTGGTTCGTACGTCTGTTTGCGTGCGGCCAAAAGTAACAACCTAATTGATCAGGCCTTGATCCACCACTAGGCCTGGTCATGGACCGGGAGCGTTGACCCCCGAACACCCACCAGGTATACCATCTTCCGTTATTCACTTGAACTAAAAACTGGAGTAGAAAAATTAATTAGTATTAAGTAATATAAATTTAGCATATATCTTAATGAGCTTTAACCCAATACTATGAAGCTTCTGCTAATAGTTTAGTTTTCTATTTTTTTTTTTTACAAATAAATGTTAAATTCAGATACCATTTATAATTATAAAGAAAAATCAAAGCTTAACTTACAATAGTATTTTAGGGTTCACTTTTTGAAACATTTTACTTTCACTTAATCACACACCACATACTCTTTAGTAAGTATTTTCTATTAAACCACGATCAAATAAACACTTTAACTAAATCCCCAGTAAAAACACGAGACAACTGTAAAACTTTTCAAGACGTCGACCACAATTATATTCATCTTCACAAAGCTCTGGAAACTTGTTTTGCGAAACAAAATCATTGGAACGTAGGTTGCAAATTATTAATTGTTTGAGCAAAAACCTATGACGTAACAAAACATTATCAGAGCTTACAATTAAAAAAAATAGCTTAACCTCTTTAATAATAAACTAAATAAAAACAAAGCAAAACACCACACAGGCCCTAAATTTTTTTTCACTATTAGAGGACATGATTATAGTAATAAATCATGTCCCATCTCGTTGAATCTGAAGTCATTACTTTTAGAGAATCACCACTTGTTACATCACCTTCTCATTTCCACTTTTCAACTCTTTGTAATTAGGGTCCTTTTAGAAGTCTAAAATTAATTTTAGGCTTTTCAACACCTATGGGTGGGTGTGGGGATGAGCGGGTTACCTGTTGTCGCTTCCGGGGGTCACTTACCCTGCGGCCCCGGAGGCTTCCTGGGTGCTGGCCTGATCGACCAGGCTGTTAGTATCCACACTGCAACCTGTTGTGATTAGGTACTGACATGAACTTACCAGGTTCTCTCTTGAAGACAACTAGGGATTTATTGGTAACTCGTGCATAAAAAGAGGGTGTTGAGTATTGGTAACTGCACTCGCTGAGTTGCCTTAGTGTAGTCATCGTGCCCTTTGTTTAGCATATCCTACACCGTCTGTAATTCGAGGGGAAAATGTTAGAACTCGAAGATGTTCAGGTAGGATGTTGCATTGAATGAGGAAAGGGGTGTCTGAGGAACAGGGAAAACATGTGCCCAAGAATGAGTCAGGGAAGCCTTTAAAGAGAATTATCGTAGTCAGCAGCAGCAATGGGGGGGGGGGGTAGAGTAGGAAGAGGAAGCCTCTGCATCACCGTTCTCATCACCGTTCTCTTGTGGTCACTAGTTCACCACTCAACCCCGACCTTGTTCACTTGCCATTCACTCGTTGCATCCTACTGACTCATCAATCAGTGCCCCTCTCCCAGCGTTGTGTTTTTACTACTGTGGGGGACCAGTCAGGTAATATTAATATATAATAATGCGGGTCTAGTTGTAGCTTACTTGCTCCGATAAAATGTTAATTTATAGAAAGATGCGGCGCATTATTTAACATTATATACTTAAAGATTTTTCATAATTGGCGTAGGTTTAAGATGTTAAGCAGCTGTAACTTACCATGGCCATAATAAATGCTATAATTTTGCTATTTTTTTTAATTAGAACAAAACTGGGGCAAGCCGAGCGCATGCTACAATAGTTATATCAGGTGCTCAATCACATTTGACTATATATTTGGGGATATTTAATAACCTCACTGTCCTTTGTCTTAAGCCATACATATAATGTCTCATTACATTTAATAATTTTAAGATTACTGGTCGAAGCATGGATCTAGTCGTCCTGGGAACCGTAAGGAGCTGCTCCAATATGTCATTTTGATAAAAAAAAATACACTGTTAGTTTGCTCATTGCATTGTTAGTTTGATAGTCATGAGGGGAAACACTAACGGGTTCACTACATAGTTTTCATTGTTTACATATACCATTGTCTTCGTCACTGCCGACGTTGTGATCCGGATATGCTGAGTGTAGGACAAAGCTGAAATAATGTTCAGCTTGACAGTTCGTAAACATAAAACCTTAGAACACCTGGGAAGGTTGACCATGCTCTAAATCTTATGTTAGGTTAGGGATGTCAGTCAGCTCTTATAGAACAGTAGCACACAGGGCAAGCAATTGTAAATATCAGCCAAGTTTGTTTACACTCAGAAGTGACTGATGTACTTGTGATACATCAAGATCACCTGTATTTATATATATATACATGGTTTACATAAGCCTTCGCCTCTTCCATTTGTAGACTAACATCACTGAACTGCTGACCCCACTGCACAACATATCCTTGTTGTACCAGAAGACCTTTCTTTGCAACTGAGAAACGTCTTTAAGCTAGGATGCTCATTTCCAAGCTAATACATTTTTTTAAATATAAATTTATAATTCATATTCTTTTAGATTTTTTAGTTTCAGTTAATATTTCGAAAGATTATAAATGTTGGCCTGAAGTTCACAGAATCTGCAGAGCTTGATCATACTTTTTCTAGAGTGGATTGCAGAACGTTTCCATAATGTGCGGAGTGCTTTATTTTAGTTTTCCTAGGGTGGAATGATTAACATGTTTAAGATATTGTTTGGTGTGAAATAGTGTATAATGTATGCATTTAATATGATCAGAAAGACCTGAGGCAATAGAGAGCATATTTGTATGCATGGACAGACAAGTCTTCATATACTGGTGCCCTTGATGGGTGCATATGGGTCTGTAATTATCTACCAGGGACACAGAGTACGAGATCACATATAACATAGTATGTACTGGCAAGAACGCGTCACTATATTGTGGGTATATACACAGGTATACGATAAAAGTAGGTTGTGTACAGAGATGTGGATTGCTGGGTGTATAAATAGTATTTTAATTCATATTTCGGCTATTAAAGGATTCTTGATGTTGGTGTACTGGTAATAGCGGTAGACCTTAAGCCTAATACAGTAACTACAAAGTATAGAGGTGTGCGCCTTTAATTGGTCGTGAATTTTATTCATTTGTTTGCATGACTCGTTGTATATACATCTGGTTTTCAAACCACTCATATTGATAAGTACAGTTTTAGTAATTACAAACTTGTAGAATTGCAAAATGTATAGAAACTTAAGGTTGTGGAGCTTCTCAGACGTCAGTTGGGAACCAAAATTGCAGCAGGCATTCCCACTCTGGATTGCCTCACTGAGGTGCTGCAAGGTAAAAGTGGCAGTCCTTGGGTGTTTTCGGCGAATCTGGAACCCAGCTTCTTGAAGAAACCCATGGCATGTTTTACCCAGGAGCCAAGGGTATTGGTGGGTCCAATACCTGTTTGTTGAACATAAGAACATAAGAAAGAAGGAACACTGCAGCAGGCCTACTGGCCCATGCGAGGCAGGTCCAAGTCTCCCGCCGGCTTAAGCCAATGCCCTGACCCAGCCAGGTCAGGTTACATTCACTTAAGGAAGGAGCACGGCATCTGACCTAGTAGCACAAACTAGTCAGGTACAACTCACACCCACCCGCACCCACTCATATATTTATCTAGCCTATTTTTAAAACTACACAACGTTTTAGCCTCTATAACTGTACTCGGGAGTTTGTTCCACTCATCGACAACTCTATTACCAAACCAATGCTTTCCTATATCCCTTCTGAATCTGAATTTATCCAACTTAAAGCCATTGCTTCGAGTCCTGTCAATACAAGATATTTTTAGCACGCTATTTACATCCCCTTTATTTATTCCTGTTTTCCATTTATATACCTCAATCATATCCCCCCTAATTCTACGCCTTTCTAGAGAGTGCAGATTCAGGGCCCTCAGTCTATCCTCATAGGAGGTATTTCACTCAAAAGCTTCTCTGCAAGAATCAAGCTTCAGTTCAACAAACTGCCAACAAAGTTTGTCAGTTCCTGATCAACCAGGCTGTTAGTATGCAGAACTGCGTGCGGCCAGCAGTGGTAAAGTCTCCTCGAACAAAGAACCAGCAACCTTTCCTTGTGGAGGACTATTTCAGTAGAATTTTCCTGGTCTGAATCAATGCGGTTTTAGGCTTAAGCCTAAGTGACTTAGGCTTATGCCTAAGTGATAATACAATCAAAGTCACTTAGGCTTAAGCCTGTGACTGTTTTTTATTGTATTGTGAGACATTTCTTGAAAGACTAAAACCGCATTGATTCAGACCAGGAAAATTCTACTGAAATAGTCCTCCACAAGGAAAGGTTGCTGGTTCTTTGTTCGACGAGACTTGACCACTGCTGGCCGCACGCAGTTCTGCATACTAACAGCCTGGTTGATCAGGAACTGACAAACGTTGTTGGTAATCCTTGTGTATAAAAGATGGGTGTCAAAAAGTCTTCGGAACGTTATGCTCCTAGCGTGACCAGCTGGGCTGTGGTTCATACGTCGGTTTGCGTGCAGCTAGCAGTAACAGTCTGGTTGATCAGGCTCTGATCAACCGCGAGGCCCAAGCATACAACTTCTGAATGCTGTGATCTTTACATTGCGAAAACTGCGCATTGTTTTGTGAGATATACAATTTTGAATGTTCAGATATTTGATTATGCTATTAAAAACTTCGCTTTATACATGGACCAGCATGAAGTCAGAACGTAATTCAAGCACGTCCAAAGTTCTGTTAGTACAAATACCAATTACCTTATCTCAGTATTTAAATTTCGTGGAAGACTTTCGACATATTCGTGATATCAGTAAAACATTAGCGAAGCACGTCCTGAGCTCCATGGATACCCAAGACTAAACTTACCCCCATATTTAATTTTCGTGGAAAACATTACAGTAAAAACATCACCAATATTGGCTCTTATTTTAACTGGCAATAAATTAGCTTCTTATTTTACGGTTTCATTCTAGATGAACAGTGAGTGAACTAGTAACCATGAACACTGAGCTACGTCTGGCCCTGATGGGCAAAAACTTGACAACTTGACCTCCATTGCTTTAGTAATGTTCTCCGCACTTAACTTTAGTTTAATAGTGAGATAAACTGCCAGAAGCTGGCAGGTTTCTCCGAAGTAGCAGTTATGTAGCGCACAATGTAAGTTCACAAGGATTTACCCGAATGCTTCATTCATTTTTAGGCTTTGATATATAGATTTTGTGTTAAATTTATTTTTACTCTGCCTTTTCATTGTGCACTTTTCATATAGCAAGTTCTTGCCAACATTTTCTTCTGACCTTCCGCCCCCAGATCTTCGAACACCTCTTACCCTCCACCCTTTCAATTGAGAACCACTGAGGATTCAGACAATACTAGATTAAACCGCAAAAAAAAAAAATTACAATTCTTTCAAAAAAAAATAAAATTAACTTTGCCTTCTGAAACAAAATATTCTGTAACAAAATATTCTGTATGTAACTGGAGCAAATCTATCGTAAGATAATACCGTGTCTTTTGATTAGCAGACGAATGATGAACCTCCACTTTTGCTTAATTTCCATAGGTCTAGAGAGATGCGTGGATCACTCACACACTCATAAATGCAAATAAAGAAGTTTAAATTTAAATACCATATAATTATAAAGGGTCACTGTCCAAACACTTTCCTTCCACATAATTACACACCACATACTCTTTCAGAAGTACAATATTTTCTAGGTCTCCCCTTCCCCCAAGACTAACATAAAACACCATAAGGGTCATTTTGAATATGCATTATTTGAATATGCATTATTTGTATTGTTGTATTTGGTTAAAGTTAATAGGGCAGTGAATTATGCTGGATTGTTACATTTTAGAAAGTTAATGTGTCTCAGTAGAATTAGGTTTATTATTTTTAAGGGTTTAAAACCCCATAAATTGCAAAGTTTTCATCCTCAAGAGATGGGGATGGACTACAAAGTTGTACCATGCTGCATTTTGCTGCTTAAAAACGAACATACACAGCTGAGACTAGGGCATTGATGTTTGTACACAGACTTGTGGTTGTTTATGTAAGCGTGCGCCCGCTAGCCTGCCCACCACTGTTTAGCCTTGTGATATTAAACTTCCTGTGTGTTCACTTCCTTAATGTTCATGGATGCTGGATTACTCTAGGCTGATGTAACTTATAACTGTTGCTTATACCATGTACTGTACAGTGTATACCTTGTTCTTGTATAATATTTACTATAGTGACGTCATTGATTTTGATGTATCAGGCAGCACGTTTGAACATTCAACAAGGAATAAAAATATCACGGTGAAGGTTGGTCGTGTTCTGTATACTAACACCAAAAATCGAGTCACAGCTAGTTTAACTTATATAAGTGTAAGGAACAATTACAGTTAGTGATATGTTCCTTTTGTAAACCTTGTGTACAAACGTCAATATTTAATGTGTATCCATGATTAACTGGTATATGCTGTTAGCTTGATTGTACAAATTACATGTACTTTGCACATGTAAACAAATGTTACTGTATGTAAACCGGTGTATATCAGTAATGTAAAAAAAATAATTGATGAACCAATTTAGATAAAACTGCACGATAATACTAATAGTATTGATTTTTAAATTACATAAGCAATAATTCCAATACGTACATAATGCATCCATGAGCTTAGTTCAGTGGATAACGTAGTATTCGTAATTTTGTTGAAAAGTATATTTTATTTAAAGTTATTATTTCTTGTTTTAACTGTGGTCAAGGAATTTTTGAAGCAAAATGTATGGACTTGACGATTATTATACACGTTTGCCGCAGAAAGGTGACATTCTGGTAGTCACGCAGGGGTTCCAAACCTGGGGTGCGAGATGGCATTTCATGGGATGCCAGACACAGGTATGGTAAGATTGTGGACAGTGGAGTCAGTGCACATGCTGTGGATTCCCTCTCACATTGGTCTCCAGATGCATGATAGAACTGATGAATTGGCTTAAGCTGTATGCTTTCAAAGAGGGAGTAGATTACAATCTTAGGTTGTCAGTTAGCAGTTTGAGAACAATAATACGAAAGAACTTCAATTTAACTTTATTGACTTAAGACTTGGAGATTGACACCAGTCAGTCCATCTATCATCGCTCCATCATGCAGGAGGAGCCACATGTCTATGGTGCATCCAACATAATGAGCAAACTCTTGGATGTCACTACTGCCCGCCTCTGGCTGGGTTATAAGTATATTTGGCAAGTTAATCACCACCACCAGATGGACTATTGTCACACCCTGCGTCATTATGTACTGGAGTGCGATAAAATTAATGAATTTAGACATCTCACTCAGAAATATTCAAGAAAAGGCAAAGTATTTTATCCACAGGGGTATATTACAAACCATTCTGGAGAAATACCATGACTTTGCTCCCTGTAAATAAAGCATTACCACGTGTGTGTGTGTGTGCGCCCGCCCTTCCCTAGTGTGCGTGCGCGCTCGTATATGTGCGTGTGGGTGTATGACCCACTTAACTCGTTACAATTGTGACCGGGTGTGGACGTGTCAGTGGCTCATTACTTTGTAATTTGTTCATGATTGTGATCAGATCTACCTGGAGTTCATTACCTTTGGAACTAGTTCAGCTGTCATAACTTTGTGGTCCAGTCCCTGGACCCATTATGTACCTCTGTAGTCTTTTGACTACCGCCCGCAGGATGGGTATGGCGTGCATAATAAAGATGTTAAACTAAAATGGGATGTGACAGAATCCTTGTGAAAAGTACAATTACATTTATTTTATCAAACTTTTCTAATTGCTCAATTTATATCTGACTTCATCTTCAAATGTGATATTACTTTTTAGGGGGTGCAACATTGATCAAACATTTCCTAGGGGTGCGGGGAATAGAAAAGGTTGGGAAACCTGTTAAGTGATTTTTTTACTTAGAATATGTTTTGACATAAGATTATAATCTTTTGACTGCACAATGTAGCAACAGCTAAACAAAACTAACTCAATCATAATAATACTCGGAGCACTAAGTCACACACGAACGCTGACAGACTTGTTTTATTGTTTTCAAAAAAGGAGTATTCAGGCCAGGAATACGGTCAAATATCTTGCGAGTACATCAGTGCGCAGCCAAAATGGCCACTTGTTAAGACGTTAATTACATCAATTATTAATCTTAAATAGCAAAAGTTGGGAATTTGGCCTTTGTGATTACTTAACTCGTGTGGTCTTAAATGCAAAATCGATTGGTCTACCTTTACAGCCAATTTAATGGGATTGAAAATCAGAATAGATTTCAGCCATATTCTTAACATATATCCAGCTATAAGTTAAATGGCCCGTCTGGTGAGTGCGTTCATTGGAAGACGATTGACACCCAAACGTGTTTATACAAGTTGCCAAGACGAATAAGTAAGTAAGTTTATTCAGGTATACACAAATACATTTACATACATTATCATACATAGCATATGTGTAGAGAACCTAGGATAAACCAAAAAAGTCAGTGACTTATTTCCATTGGGGTCCTTTAAGCCCAGACTTATGATTATTGATGTGCTCTACTCTGAGTCGCCAGGCTACCATTGTAGCTTTTTATAAAGTATTCTATATGCGTAGCCAGGCTTGGAGGAAGGTTACATATAAAGTTCGTGCCATTTCTCTCTCTCTCTCTCTCTCTCTCTCTCTCTCTCTCTCTCTCATTTACTAGTATCACAGAGAAGGTAAGCAGTAGTAACAAATATGGAGGAAGATAGGATTATTTTGCCTGCCTTCATCTGGCCTCTCTGAAACTGGGTTATCTTGAAATGGCGTGACAAGAGCCCATCATATTTTTTTCGGTTAAATGCTCAGAATACTTTGTTGCTGATGGGCTCTTGGTGTAAGGTATTGGAGCTATCCTTCCTCGGTTCAAATCTTATTACTTCCCCATTTCCCAGGCATGGTAGGCTTAGAACTTCCCCATAAATGCTAATAAATGGACAGGATAATGCTTATTTCGGTGAAGCTTTAGTGTATCCTTCGTCGATGAAGAATCATTATCCTAGTAAGCTAAAGTAAATATGGTTCCGTATCTCATTGAGCTGGTCACTAATAATTGCCCTGTGCGTCCCAGTGTAGTTTGTGAGATTCATTCATTGTTTGAGTGGTGAGAGGGAATCCTGTGTTTGTGCTGTGTACTAGTTTCCAAGGTTCTTGTCGCATACTCTGCCCATCCCCACATCTATTCAATAATTTCCACCCCTTGCCCCCTCCCATCTGTCCTCCTTTTCCTCCTTCCCCCTCTCTCAATCCTCTCCCCCTCTCTCAAATCTCTCTCTCCTCCCTCTCTCTCATCTCTCTCTCCCCTCTCTCAATCTCTCTCTCCCCCTCTCTCAATCTCTCCTCTCTCTCCCTCTCTCAATCTCTCTCTCCCCCTCTCTCAATCTCTCTCTCCCCTCTTCTCTCTCCTCTCTCCCTCTCCTCCTCTCTCTCTCCTCCCTCTCAATCTCTCTCCTCTCCCCCCTCTCTCAATCTCTCTCTCCCTCTCTCAATCTCTCTCTCCCTCTCCTCTCTCTCCTCAATCTCTCTCTCTCCCTCTCTCAATCTCTCTCTCCCTCTCTCAATCTCTCTCTCTCCCCTCTCTCAATCTCTCTCTTCTCTCTCCCCTCTCTCAATCTTCTCTCCTCTCTCTTCCTCCTCTCTCCCTCTCTCCCCTCTCTCAATCTCTCTCTCCCCTCTCTCAATCTCTCTCTCTCTCTCCCTCTCTCAATCTCTCTCTCTCCTCTCTCTCCTCTCTCTCTCTCATCTCTCTCTCCCCTCTCTCAACTCTTCTCTCTCTCTCCCTCTCTCAACTCTCTCTCTCTCTCCCTCTCTCAATCTCTCTCTCTCCCCTCTCAATCTCTCTCTCTCTCCCTCTCAATCTCTCTCTCTCTCTCTCTCTCTCTCTCTCTCTCCTCTCATCTCTCTCTCTCTCTCCCTCTCAATCTCTCTCTCTCTCCCCTCTCAATCTCTCTCTCTCTCTCCCTCTCACTCTCTCTCTCTCTCCCTCTCAATCTCTCTCTCTCTCTCCCCTCTCAATCTCTCTCTCTCTCTCTCCCCTCTCTCCTCTCTCTCTCTCTCCTCCCTCTCAATCTCTCTCTCTCTCTCCCCTCTCTCTCTCTCTCTCTCTCTCCCCCTCTCAATCTCTCTCTCTCTCCCTCTCTCAATTCTCTCTCTCTCTCCCCTCTCAATCTCTCTCTCTCTCCCTCTCAATCTCTCTCTCTCTCTCCCTCTCATCTCTCTCTCTCTCCCCCTCTCAATCTCTCTCTCTCTCTCTCTCTCACCCTCTCTCCCTCTCTCTCTCTCCCCCTCTCAATCTCTCTCTCTCTCCCCCTCTCAATCTCTCTCTCTCTCCCCCTCTCAATCTCTCTCTCTCTCCTCCCCTCTCAATCTCTCTCTCTCTCTCTCCCCTCTCATCTCTCTCTCTCTCCTCTCTCCCTCTCGATCTCTCTCTCTCTCTCTCTCTCCTCTCGATCTCTCTCTCTCTCTCTCTCTCCTCTCGATCTCTCTCTCTCTCCTCTCTCTCTCTCTCTCTCTCTCTCTCTCCTCTCTCTCTCTCTCTCTCTCTCTCTCCTCTCGATCTCTCTCTCTCTCCTCTCTTCTCTCTCTCTCTCTCCCTCTCTCTCTCTCTCTCTCTCTCTCCCCTCTCGATCTCTCTCTCTCTCCCCTCTCGATCTCTCTCCCTCTCCCTCTCATCTCATCTCTCTCTCTCCCCTCTCATCTCTCTCTCTCTCTCCCCTCTCAATCTCTCTCTCTCTCCCTCTCCATCTCCCTCTCTCAATCTCTCTTCCCTTCACCAAACAGTATTTTATTTCCTTCACCCTTTATCTCTATCTTTCATTCTGTCTTTGTTGCTATTTTTCTTGTTCTCACTGTCTTTCTTGCCCTCTCACTTTCATTCATGCATTTGATGATGCAGTATATTACAGGTTTATATGGAAATAGTATACATTATACTTAGTGCTTCCCCTGAAATATACACTAATGCATATTTAGTCCAATAATAACTCCTGCCTATGTATTATAATCCTTCTTACATATATTTCTTTCCACAGGTGAAAATGCTACAAACAGAGAATCATTTTTATTCCTACGCAAGGAGTTACCAGTACGACTTGCTAACATCATGAAGGAATTCCATCTCTTACCAGAGAAACTCCTCCACATGCCATCTGTGTGTGATGTACGCGACCTTTATCGCATGAGTTTTATAGACCTTCTAGAATTTGAAGATGGCATTTGCTCTAACTCTTCTATTCTTGACAAGTAAGCATTTTTTTCAATTTTTTAATTGCTAAAACTAACTTATGATGTGTTAAGAGCAAGATTTGCAAGACCAGTAACATGAATTTATTTAAATTATCTTAATTATAGTTTATATCAGGCAAGTGATCAAAGAAGCTTTTTCAGTTAGTTTGATATCTTTATTATGCACCCCATGCCCATCCTGTGGGCGGTAGTCAAAAGATTACAGAGGTACATAATGGGTCCAGGGACTGGACCCCAAAGTTTTGATAGCTAAGCAAGTTACAAAGGTAATAAAGCATTTTTTTTTTCTCCCACTTCTGTATAGCTATCATGCCCCAACCCATTTTGCTGGCTTGCTGCTTAGCAGCACACTTCTTCCATGTGCACACATTGTGTCATGTACCCTTATTCTTTCAATATTTTGTTCATTCTCATTTTGTATCATTTGTATGAGGATATTACCAGCAGATAGTATATGTATAAAGCTCTTGAGTCAATGGAGATGATTTTGTTTCCCAGTCTTAACATCTTTCTCGTACATTTTAGTGTAGAGTACAGTAATTACAATGTGATAGATTGTTAGCTGTTAATATATATCATTAAAGATGTATTTTTATGTAGCAGTAGAATTGGCATAAATTTTTAACTTCAGTAGAAACTCATTGTAACATTCCCATTTTTGAGGATGAAAATATAAACATCTTCTGAAGTGCCAGTAAATTTTATGGCTTTAATATTTTTTCTTCAGGTTTACTGACACGTTGTTAAAAATTCGTAATCGCCATAAAGATGTGGTGATGACCATGGCTCAGGGAGTGATTGAGTTGAAGGATGCTCATTCAATTAATGCCAACACAGAGGCCAACATCCAATATTTCCTCGATAGATTTTACATGAATCGCATCTCCATCAGGATGCTCATTAACCAGCACAGTAAGTTTTCATGAAATGTTGCATAGTACACATTGACCATCACTAATCTGGCATCATTGGGATCTGTAGGGTAAGGATTAGTGATTTTGCCGGATTACAGAGGGGTTCGGTAAGAATACACTTTAACCCATCGAGGGTATTTACACATCACCAATTTCACCCACTTTACGTCCTATTTTTGGCCTATTCCATTGTTCGTCTACCAAACTCATAGCTATTTCGCTAGTATTCCTTCTACTCTGTCGATTGAGTACAAGGAACTGCCCATTTACCTATTTAAAACTACCCAATAAAGTGGTCACAAATTAGTAATTTGGCCAGTTTCACAAATTTCAAAATAGGATTCAGAATAAACAATGTAGATATTCCTGGCACTAAAATAACATTTTCTCTGTTCATTAGTCACATCTCCAGGCTCCTTTTATATTACTCTTGCTTTCCATTTTGAATTTTTATTCACAAAAAATAGATTCACTGTCATGTGACTACTGCATGACAGATTCACTGTCATGCAGACTACTGCATTGTTGTAATAATTGTATAAATAATGTCATCCTATTCATGACTGTATTAGACTGGCTAGTTGGACACGTATTGGACAGTGATGTCATTTGTTTACTCTTGAAAATCTGCAAAAATAGAACATTGCTAATTTGAGCTCAATTTCAAGGTAATTTTTGTCGTGAAACCAATCAAAATCATATCCATTTCTGTAATGCATCTTCTATTCTATCAAATGAGACCAAAAGAAACTAGAATTCAGCCATAAAAACCATACGAAAATACATTGCAAAGTCGCTGTTTTACACCAAAAACACGGTCACAGTTTTCTCATTATGCACTTCGTGCTGCAGATTTTTTATACCGTGCACGCTTACCACACAGACCTATTCTCTTCTATGTAGGCCCAAATTTACTGGTCACAGCTTATCAGAGTGAGCTAAGCTCATGGCAACCGACAGTGGCTTCAAAGCTATCTCATCTTTTATGGACACTGTACGGTATACAGTGGTACCTCGACTTACGATATTTTTTCATTCCAGAATGCTGTTCAAGTGCCATTACCAAACGAATTTAT
The DNA here is from genome assembly GCA_009830355.1 of Cherax destructor. Taxonomy (NCBI): domain Eukaryota; kingdom Metazoa; phylum Arthropoda; class Malacostraca; order Decapoda; family Parastacidae; genus Cherax; species Cherax destructor. The sequence goes on along the minus strand of WNWK01004550.1, from coordinate 74,445 downwards.
CCCCATAAGGAATGATGTAAAATAGACTAGTCTTTTTAGACCCCCAAAATTACACTTACAAAAGCATTTAAAAAAATAAACTTACATAAAAGGGGTAGTTTGGGGACCATCGTAAGTCGAGGTACCACTGTATATGCTTTACTCAACAAGAAGCATTTCTTTTATTCGTTGGAACCATGGCTAGGTATAAAAGTGAGCAGGTTATAACAATAAATGGAGAAAAAGAAATTGGAATGACTTATGCGGCAAGTAGTGCCACCCAACAGTAGCGGCAGGTTGGTTTGGTGACCCCGGAAATTTGAAATTATGCTAGCTGAAATTAGTTCCAGATTACTGATTACTGGATTAGTGATGGCCGACTTGAACTGCACAGATGTGAAGATTTGTCTGCAAATTTTAAGTTGCACTGGTGTTTTTTGGTATGGTGAATTATTAAATACAGTAATAGCTTTTATAAAACTAATTATGTATACACTTTTCATGTTAATCTAGTTAAATTATATAAAAACGATGCACTCTTAATATTCATTGTTAATTAAAGATCTGTGTATAAAAAAAATGTAATCATTGCTTGTGATGGTACATTGTGTTAAAAATATAATTGATAGCATATACCAAATAGGAGTTAAAAAATCTGTTATGCCTGATGAGTAGACATGCCATGGGAAGATAAGAACACTGTATGTGGGTGGGATGAATTAATTTTATCAAGTTAAGTGAGAGAGAAAAGATGAAAAAGCAAGAAAAGTCAGGTGAAAAAGGTAGGGGACAGCTAGGGTTAAAGCATTTAAGTTTATTGGTAAAGTCAAACATTAACAGAAACCAAACCAGAACTAAGATTCATGTTAGAGATGCAATGTAAGAGCCAAACCGACAAGACAGCATTTGTGAAGGCTAGGAAAAGTATAGGTAATTTTGACAGGACCATTTTAAATAATTTAAAGTAACTTAATACTCCTACTTTATTATTAAAATATTTAATTTATTTCAGCAATTCTCTTCGGTGATGGTGTGCATGCACAGAACCACATAGGATGTATAGACCCTCACTGTGATGTTGTTCGTGTGATAGAAGATTCATATGCCAATGCTCGTTTTCTTTGTGACCAGTATTACCTTGCATCTCCAGAGCTTGTAATAAAATATCATAATGGTAAGTAGTCTTGTAATTTAAGTGCAGTACAAAATGAGACATTATTGCTTTTGCTTTCTTTAGTACTGTAGTATTTTTGTTTCCTGTCTTTTAATTTATTTTTATTTTTGATAGAATGTTAGTTGTACGTATGTTGTAAGGTTAAACTGACAATACTTACTTTTCCAATCAATCACTCATCTTGTTCGACATTTTGATGGGGGTCTTTGCCTGGGTCTATTGATATTTTATCAATTTTATTTTTAAATTAGCTTACTGTGACTTATTTTGGTATTGGAAGTCTGGAAAATATTAGGCTTTCATTGGAAGGGTAATTTATGCCTTGCCAAATTATTTTCTTTCTCATAAAATACAGCAGGTTAGGTTCCAGTGTAAATGGATTAATGAAAATATGTATATTAACGTATAATACAATGACATTTAATGTGCCTCAGAGCGATTATTATTGCGTATTATTAGCATTATTATTATGGTGTCCTGAAGACTAATAGATTTTAATGTGTACCTGCACGCCAACACAATGTGCAAGTTTATTTAGGGACACTTACACAAGTATAAGTATCAGTGTATATATAAAACATGAAATAACTTTATTTCATGGAGAGATGCGGTGCTCGTGGAGCTCAGAGAATGTAAACCGGGTAGGGCGCAGTGACTGTATTAGAAAGTCAGGAGGGGGGGGAGCCGTATAGTTTTGGTCATAATTTGAAATGTCCGTATTAACAGAACGCCGTTAAGCAGGGCCCTACTGTATTAGATAATAGGGATGCTGCATTTCCTGTAGGAACACACATGCACTTGGCTTTAGGATTTGCCTGTATGCCATAAAGTTTGCTCGAGGAGGGGCAGATTTTCTTGTTCAGAGTGATTGGTAATGAGTAATTATAATTAATAAAAAAATCTCCATTGGCAAAGGTTATACATTGTGAATGTTAGGGGTGCATTTTGTTAATGTACTTTCTAATACAGTCACTGCGCCCTACCCGGTTTACATTCTCTGAGCTCCACGAGACCGCATCTCTCCATGAAATAAAGTTATTTCATGTTTATATATCACTGATACTTATACTTGTGTAAGTGTCCCTAATAAACTTGCACATTGTGTTGGTGCAGGTACATTAAAATCTATTAGTCTTCAGGACACCATATTAATAATAATGCATAATACGCTAATAATCGCTCTGAGGACATTAAATGTCATTGTATTAACAATAACATATTTATTTAGGGACACTTACACAAGTATAAGTATCAGTGTATATAAAACATGAAATAACTTATTTCATGGAAGATGCGGTGCTCGTGAGCTCAGAGAATGAACCGGTAGCGCATGTGTATTAGAAAGTCAGGAGGGAGCCGTATAGTTTGGTCATAATTTGAATGTCCGTATTAACAGAACGCCCTTAGCAGGCCCTACTGTATTAGATAATAGGATGCGCATTTCCTGTAGAACACACATGCACTTGGCTTTAGGATTGCCTGTATGCCATAAAGTTTGCTCGAGGAGGGCAGATTTTCTTGTTCAGAGTGATTGGTAATGAGTAATTATAATTAATAAAAATCTCCATTGGCAAAGGTTATACATTGTGAATGTTAGGGGTGCATTGTTAATGTACATAGGGTGGATGTCTTGTATTCATTGTTCCTGAAACCAGCATTTCTTCTGTGGATTATTTATTTATTAACACATGCTGTTTCCTCACCAAGATGGGGTGGCCGAAAAAAACCTTTCAACATCATTCACTCTGTCTTGCCAGAGGCGTGCTTACACTACAGTTATAAAACTGCAACATTAGCACCTCTCCTTCAGAGTGCAGGCACTGTACTTCCCATCTCCAGGATGAGTCCAACCTCCTGGTTTCCTGAATCTCTTCATAAATATTCCTGCTCACATTCCAACACCTAAACATTTCTCCATTGCTCCTATCAAACGTCGTCATGCTTGCTGGAAGTCAAGCCTCACACAACCTCCTTCCCTCCCTCCAAACTTCTTAGGCCAACCTCTACCCGCCTTCCTCCACTACAGATTTATACATTTCAGTGTTCTATTTTGTTCCATCCTCTCAAATGTCCAAACCACCTCAGCAACCCTCACCCTTGGGATAATAGTTTTGTAATCCAACCACCTCCTAATTTCCAAACTACTAATTCTCTGCATTATATTCATGCCACACATTGCCCTCAGACACATCTCCACTGCCTCCAGCCTTCTCCTTGTTGCAACTTCACCACCCATATAAGAGTGTTGGTATAACTATACTCTCATACATTCCCACTCTTTGCTTCCATGGACAAAGTTCTTTGTCTCCACAGACTCCTCAGTGCACCACTTGCCCTTTTTCCCTCATCAATTTACCTCATCTTTCGTAGACACATCTCCTGACATGTCCACTCCTAAATATCTTAATACAGTGGACCCCCGAGTTACGAACACCCCAGAAATCGTACAATTATGTAAGTATAATATTGTAAGTGCTTTTGTAAGTGTATTTTTGGGGGTCTGAAATGGACTAACCTACTTGACATTATTTCTTAAGGGAGTAAATTCGTTCGGTAATGGCACTTGAGCAGGCTTCTGCAATGAATTTTGATTGATACTTGGGGGTCCATTGTACATTCACCTCCTCCATACTCTCCCTCCAATCTGATATCCAGTCTTTCGTTACCTAATTTTTTATCCTCACCACCTTATTCTTTCCTATAGTATTTACTTTTATTTTTATTTTTACATACCCTACCAAACTCATCCACCAACCTCTGCAACCTCTCTTCAGAATCTCCCAAAAGCAGTGTCAACAAATAGCAACTGTGACAACTCCCATAATAACTACTATACACTTTACCAGGTATACTCAACAGACTTCTTCCCCTATAATTTTTGCACTCTTTTGTCCCCTTTGCCTTTATACAAAGGAACTATGCATGATCTCTACCAATCCCAAGGTACATTACCCTCTTCCATACATTTATTAAATAAAAGCACCAACCACTCCAGAACTATATCCCCCACCTGCTTTTAACATTTATATCTTTATCCCATCAATCCCAGCTGCCTTACTCCCTTTCATTCTACCCACAACCTCACAAACTTTCCCCACACTCACAACTGGCTCTTCCTCACTCCTACAAGATGTTATTCCTCCTTGCCCTATACACTAAATCACAGCTTCCCTGTCTTCATCTTGGTAGAGAGCAACCACCCAGGGAGGTACTACCGTCCTGCCAAGCGAGTGTGAAACAAACCTGTAACTGTTTTACATGATGGTAGGATTGCTGGTGTTCTTTTTTTGTCTCCTAAACATGCTGGATAAGTTATATCTTGCTACTTCTACTTACATTTAGGTCACACTACACAGGCATGCACATCCATATATATACATACACACATCTAAGTTTTTCTTCTTTTTTCTTAATCATTCTTGTTCTTTATTTCCTCTATTCTCAATTGGGAAGTGGAAAAGAATCTTTCTTCCGTAAGCCGTACGTGTCATATGAGGCGACTAAAATGCCGGAAGTGAGGGGCTAGTAACCTCTTCTGTATAAACTACTAAATGTAAAAAGAAGAAAAACTTGTTTCTTCTATTCTGGATCACCCTGCCTCAGTGGGAGATTGCAGATGTGTTAAAAAAAAAAAGAAATCTTCATAAATTATTCATAATGAATAAATATTTTATGAACAGTAATTCATTTCTTTAAAGGCTTCTTATCATTTCTTAAGGTTTTCTTTTCATGTCACTTCTGTGGATTTTTAGTAACTAATCGTAGAATGCTTTTGCTCACTTGCACCCACAGAAAAGGACAAGGCGACAAAAACCATAAAAGAAGCTGGAGCTCCAGGTACTGTTATTGTTTCACCTTGTTTATACCACTGCTATATGTATAATTTTAGCCAGATCAGTGTGTTTATGCAGAGAGAACAATTAAGTATGTATTAAGTCTTTCTCATGTACTTTTAAAGATAAAAGGGATGAGTTTGAGAAGCCGTGGTCCTTCCTAAGCTCAATGCATGTTAAGCATGTTTTTAGTATGTTTTTATTGAATACATATTTAGAACTCCCACTGTCAGGCAAAATAAATAATAAAAAAAAATTGTTAAACATAAATGTGTGAATGCAAATATTTCTCTTGGTTTATATGCTTGTACAGTAAATCCTCAATTGAACAGACTAAAAGGAAAAGTGGGTTTCCATTAACCCTTGCAGTGTTGGTCCCATTATATTATGGCTTTGAAGCCAGTGTCGGTCCTGTAGTACTATGCCATGAGCTCAGCTCACTCGGATAAGCTGTGATCGGTAAATTTGAACCTAGATACGAGAGAATGGGTCTATACGGCAAGTGTGCACCATATAAAAAAAAAAATCCTGCAGCATGCAGTGTATTGTGACCCCAAGAGTAAGTTTGAGAGGAGGGATTGCAACCCTGAAAGGGTTAAAGCAGATTGTAATAATAATGGTCTTTACTGAATATAGCAAAAATAAATTTACCCAGAAGACTGCAGAAGTAATGGACAATTTTTTATTTACTGTATTTCAGAATTATCTGTAACTGTAGCAGACAAATTTGATGGAACAGACTTGGCCTTAAATCTGAAATTAGTTTACCTAGGACAGTTTTGAATTTAATGCACTTAGTTTTCCTGATGTTGTCTGGCTGCAAATTTTGTCCATTAAATCTTAAATTGTTAAACTGAAGTTTTACTGTGCTGTGCTTGTTGATAATTTATTGGTAAAATCTATGGCTAAATCTTGTTTCATCAACACTAACAAAGCACACTGCTTTCTACACTTGATCTACCATTTTGTTATGAAAGTTTACTACAGTATTTCTGCTTCTATTGTGAAAGTGAGTGGAGTTTGCTCAGTTTTTGCTTCATATTTTGTGTGCCTTCAGAACATGGCCCTGATATGTGGGAGTCGCTCATTCAACTTTAGTTATTACAACATTTTTATTTACTTCATTCTAGTACTACCTCCTTTTGGTCTCTATTGTTTATTTCTGATGTTCATTGTTCTCAATGTAGCTTTTTCATGAATAATATCAATGCATTAAGAAATTTATGTATCATATACACAATAAAAAGAAACTGTAAGGATTATCACACCAACCAATATTTCAAATGACAATACGTATATACTGCACATGAATACTTCTCTTTGCTTGTAGGCATATTGTCAGTAATATGCTTTAGGTTTAACACAATTTATGTACTGTATATTACCATTAATACATAATTTGGTGTGAAAATCCTGAAAACACTCAGTGGTGAGTATAAGCCTTCATAAGTGTAGTGGCTGTTTTGTGGCTGCATCTAAATTGCTGCCTAATTGAGCTTGCTGCTTTTTTTCTGTTGCTTGTACAAGGAACTGAGTGAAGGCGAGTTTCTGAAACTGGGAGAGGTTAATGTCCGCTGACTACCATTCTCTTATCTTCTAATTAACACTAATCCACAGGAATATTTTCACCTAGACAATACCAGTCTAGTGGCAACAGCATTAGAATAATACAGTAACTCCTCAGCATAGACCATGAAAACAATGCATAGTAACAAAAATACACTGCCAAATTTAGTTGGCAGTAGCAAGCCAACTAAATTTGATTTGAAAGTTCTAACAGCTTTAATTAAGCACATGGCTAGACTGGAAAATTTAAATATAATTCAGTATTGTTGACATGGATTCTCTTCAGATTTATCACTAATTTCAAGAAATTATTCATTATTAATTTTTTTCAACAGGTTGGCCATCTCTCACTAAGGCAGGGTGACCCAAAAAAGAAAAATCACTTTCACCATCATTCATGCATAATCACTCTTTGCAGAGGTGCTCAGATATAACAGTTTAAATGTCACTCCAAACAGACAATATCCCAAACCCCTCCTTTAAAGTGTAGGCATTGTACTTCCCACCTCCAGGACTCGAGCCTGGCTAACCAGTTTCCCTGAATTCCTTCACAAAATATTACACTGCTCACACTCCAATAGCTAGTTAGGTCCCAAAAATCATTCATCTCCATTCACTCCTATCTAACACACACACACACATGCCTGTTGCATGTCCAAGCCCCTTGCACACAACCTCTTTTACCCCCTCAACTCATTAATCTTTCTTCTTTCAACACGTCGGCCGTCTCCCACCGAGGCAGGGTGGCCCAAAAGGATAAACGAAAGTTTCTCCTTTTACATTTAGTAATATATACAGAAGGGGTTACTAGCCCCTTGCTCCCTGCATTTTAGTCCCCTCTTAAGACTCGCATGGCTTACGGAGGAAGAATTCTGTTCCACTTTATCTTTAAATTAGAAAGTGAAGAAAAATGCCCAGATTTTTACTTTTTGAAGATACAACTTTGGTTCAGTACATGCCATGGTAGTACTAAGATAACTTAATGCATAAAATGATGAAATAGACATATATAAGAGAAAAGATTAATGTTTGGAAAACTTTTACTATGTATTAAGTGGACTAATGTGAGCTTTTCATTCTTTCCAGGGGACAAAACACCTGCATCAGTTGTATATGTCCCATCTCATCTTTATCACATGCTTTTTGAACTCTTCAAAAATAGCATGCGTGCTGTTGTTGAGCACTATGGTACTAGTACTGATGTGTTCCCTCCTGTAGAAGTGCTTCTAGTCATGGGTCATGAGGATCTTACTATTAAGGTACGTATTTCCCAGTACAAGGATTGACCACTTCAGTTATGTTAAAATGTAATGCAATTTATTACTCAGGATACAGATGTTAATTAATGAGAGAACCATATAAGAGAACAATTTGAGGAACTGTACATCAGGTGGAAATAATCTTTTCAGTTAAGTGACTTAGGCGGTGGCATTCCCCGAAGTCAAATGGATCTACTCTTCAACTACATGTACTCCACTGCACCACAGCCAGCTGCTTCTGGGCTAGATACACCACCTCTGGCTGGTTATGGTTACGGTCTTCCACTGTCCAGATTATACGCTCGCTACTTCCATGGAGACCTGATGCTAACATCCTGTGAAGGTTATGGTACTGATGCCATAATCTTCTTAAAGGTGCAGTAAATTTTGAGAACTTTGTAAACATCTTAGAAAAAGATGGAAAAACTTTTTTGTGGCGTGGATATTTTAATAATTTTTTTTTTAACATGTCGACCATTTCCCACCGAGGTAGGGTGACCCAAAAAGAAAGAAAAAACTTATAATTCAACACTTTCACCATCACTCGTACGTGATCACTGTCTTTGCAGAGATGCTCAGATATGACCGCTTAGACGTCTCTCCAAACTGCCAATATCCCAAACTCCTCCTTTAAAGTGAAGGCATTGTACTTCCCACCTCCAGGATGCAAGTCCAGCTAACCAGTTTCCCTGAATCCCTTCACAAAATATTACCCTGCTCACACTCCAGCTCGTCAGGTCCCAAAAACCATTAGTCTCCATTCACACCTATCTAACATGCTCACACACACGCTGGAAGTCCAAGCCCTTCACCCACAAAACCGTCTTTACCCCCCCCCCCTCCCTCCAACCTTTTCAAGGACAACCCCTACCCCACCTTCCTTCCCCTACAGATTTATACGTTCTCAAAGTCATTCTACTTTGTTCTATTCTCTTTAAATGACCAAACCACCTCAACAACCCTTCTTCAGCCCTTTGAATAATACTTTTAGTAACTCCACACCACCTCCTAATTTCCACACTACGAATTCTCTGCATAATATTTGCACCACACATTGCCCTTAGACACGACATCTCCTCTGCCTCCCGCTGCCTCCTTGCTGCAGCATTTACAACCTATGCTTCACAGCCATATAAGACTGTTGGTACCACTATACTCTAGTACATTTCCTTCTTTGCCTCCATGGATAACATTTTTTGTCTCCAGATACCTCAATGCATTACACCTTTTTTCCTTCATCAATTCTATGGTTCACCTCATCCTTCATAAACCCATCTGCTGACAAGTCAACTCCCAAATGTGGACCCTCGGTTAACGAATACCCCGGAAATCGTACAATTATGTAAGTATAATTTTTTAATTGCATGTGGAAGTGTATTTTTGGGGGTCTGAAATAGACTAACCTACGTGACATTATTTCTTAAGGACGTAAATTCGTTCGGTAATGGCACTTGAGCAGGCTTCTGGGATGAATTTTTTTCGTTAACCGAGGGTCCACTGTATTTGAAAATATTCACTTTCTTCCATACTCCCTCCCTCCAGTGTGATATCCAATTTGTCTTATCTAAATCATTTGATACTACCCTCATCACTTTACTCTTATCTATGTTCACTTTCAACTTTCTACCTTTACACACCCTCCTAAACTCGTCCACTAACCTTTGCAACTTTTCTTTAATCTCCCAAAAGCACAATATCATCAGCAAAAAGTAACTGTCAACTCCCATTTTGTATTTGATTCCCTATAATTTAATCTCGCCCCTCTCCCCAACACCCTAGCATTTACTTCTTTTACAATCTCAAATGTTAAACAACCATGGTGACATTACACATCCCTGTCTAAGACCTACTTTTACAGGGAAGTAATCTCCCTCCTATGCACCCTAACTTGAGCCTCACTATTATCATAAAAGCTCTTTACAGCACTTAGTAAGTTACTACCTATTCCATACACTTGAAACATCTGCCACATTGTTCCACTATCCACTCTTATCAATATATGCCTTTTCTAAATCCATAAATGCAATGAAAACTTCCCTACCTTTATCTAAATACTGGTCACATATATCCTTCAATGTAAACACTTGATCTACACATCCCCTACCCATTATAAAACCTTGCTTATCTGAAATCCTGCTTTCTGTCTTGCCTCTAATTCTTTCAGTAATAACCCAACCCAATAATTTCTCTCTCTCTCTCCTCACCCCCCCCCTCTCTCTCTCTCTCTATCTCTCTCTCCTCACCCCCCCTCCCTCCCTCTCTCTCCTCTCTCTCTCCTCCCTCTCTCCTCGCTCTCTCTCCTCCCTCCCTTCTCTCTCTCCTCCCTCCCTACTCTCTCCTCCCTCCTCCCTCCTCCCTCCTCTCTCTCTCTCTCATCCCCCTCCCTCTCCTCCCCCCTCTAAAGGGAGATTGAAACCTGCTAAAATAAAATTTATAAGCTCACAATCATCCCCACACTCGCTCACATTCTTTATTTCGCATACCTACATATGCCATATAGTTTACCTTTCCTGTAAAAATAAAACAGTATTGGTTAGGTTCAGCAATTATGCTTCATACTTGCTACTTTTGAAACTTCTCTCAGGATATGCTACAGTGGACCCCTGGAAATCGCACATTCTTCATTCCAGAATGCTGTTCAAGTGCTGTTACCAAACGAATTTATTCCCATAAGGAATGGTGTAAATTAGATTAGTCCGTTTCAGACCCCCAAAAATACACCTATAAAAGCATTTACAATAATAAACTTGCATAATAGGGCGAGTTGGGAATGTTCGATTTCCGAGGGTCCACTGTATTGTTATTGTGTTAGTAGTGCAGTTGCATTTATTAAGAGTTTGCTTCACATTTCATTGTATTTTTTTTTTTATGCAGGCCCTCTCAAGTGAAGCCAATGAACTTCTTCCAGTGTACAACAAGACTTGTCAGAGGCAGTATTCTACTCCTGTTCAAACCCACGATTGGTCTTCACAGTCTCATTCAGCGATGTTCATTCGCCCCTTTTCAACTAATTCCCGCAACAAACATAATCAGGGAAAGAATTCTTTTAGTGGCTGAAAACTACAGTGATAAACTAAAAAGGAAAGGGGAATGTACATTTTATGATTTTTTTGCAGCATTCAAACTGAAGGTTTCATAAATGAAGTTTGTAAAATATAATGGCATACACCTTAAAGAATGCTAATATCAGCTACCTTAATCTAAAGCATTGCATTCACTATAGTTGTATGCTTACAGTACAATGTACTTTACATGTTGTACAGAGGATACAAATATTACTTTTATAAGATGTTTCTTTTAATGATTTATATCTGTACCAAAGATAAAAAAATTACCTAAGTGATTGTTTTCAAAGCTCTCAGAAAACTTAACTAGATTGAAAAAGTCTGGTATAGAAGTCAATGTTTAATCTGTAAAGCATTTTTGGTAAACAGTGATATTTATTAATGTCCAGAAAGACATTTTAAATGTAATTATAAAATATCTGATTTTTTAAAAGGTGATTATATATATATATATATATATACTATATTGTAATATATATATATGTATATATATAGATATATGGAGAACTATAAACAGTTGGCAGTAAAATCATTTCAACTTTGTGTGATAAAATACATGGTAGAAAGTTCTCTTCTATTCAGGAATTATTTCAAGGGTGATAGCATTTTAAGAACAGGTTTGAAAATCCGGACATGGATTAAGTTCAGTTTTGTATTGATTACTGAATATAGTGATTTGGATTTAATTTTTTGTATCTAGTCTAGATAATCGTACAGTGTAGTAAAAAAAGTGCACTTAAGCGAAGAACCTCTTGGTCTAAAATATCATGAGGGTCCTCTTCTAAGTGCAAGTTTTTGATGTATTGTTCCAACAATGGTATTTTGACTATATTCTTTAGTTATTAATTTTTTTTTTATTGGTGAATATTGATTACACAATTTTTCTTTTTGTTGTGAAAGAACCAGAAATTGATGAAAGCAAGTTATTTAGAAGTGAAGAGTAATGTGTTCATTACTTTCCTGATGAACAGTATTGCTTTCCTGTGTCACATGGCTCAAAATAGTCAGCTGTTTTAAAACTTGTTGGTTATTTGAATTATGGTAGTGTGGTATGCATTCCAGTTGATCAGTGCAATCACTATTATATTTTCACTTTTCATTATTTACATTTTTGGATGGTGCTACAACCACAGAGTGAAAATTATGTACAACATTCCTTGAAATTTTAAAGTTTTTTTTTCATTGTGATAATGAGAAGCAGTACTGCCCATATTTAAGTGTGGAACCTATTGTTTGGTTCAATTTTAATTTAAGTAATGAAGGAGAAAACTTCCAGAAATGGCATTCAAATATTTGAGAATACTGTACTATGAAAAACTAAGAAATCAGTGTACTGTATGAACAGTAATGTAGATAGTCATATTTCTCTGGCCTCTCCAATGAAAATTGAAAAATGTTCATAGTCATTACCTTAGAGCAGAAGGGAAATACTTGTATTGAATGTGTTATAATGTATGGTACAGTAGTAACATCTCTATTTAACAGATTTTGGGGAGTCTTCTGAACTGTTGGCACACTTTGAATGAATTAGTGAAGGTTTCCCCTTTTTAGGGGTGTGGGCAGGGGCAGGGAAGACATCCTGTGTAAGGGGGATGAATCCATTGTCCTGACAGTCCATTAAACCCAAGTTTCTGTTGCTGTTACAATCATGGGAAAAACAATCTCGAGTAGGATTGAATGGACACCCTCTCTGCCCCCTTTTCCCCTTTTAGTCTGTTAAATTGAGAAATCACTGTAGTTGAGTCTTGATTTGGCTATATTTTGGATGTTGCTTAACATGATTATATATTTTAAATGTTCGAGTGCATTTGTATATAAAATAAATTTTATTTTTCAGTAAAGTTGTAATTTGGATCAGTTTATGTAATTTGTATCCCTAATCATGCACATTGTTTCTTGAGCTTAGTGCATTGTGGAATAGTACTGTACTACTATCATAATGTGCTGAATGATCCATGTGGATTTAGCCCTTTTTTGTGAATGTAATAGAAATCGTGTAACTGTATAATACAGAATTGTCCCTATTTACAAAATGATTGGTTAAATTACTACTTTGCCCTTTAAATAAGATACACTTAGCACATATGTTGTACCTAACAATTACTTTATTTTATGCAAGATTTTATGTACTGATTTTTGTGCTGAGCTCAAAACAAGTCTGCATGAAAGTAATTTTTGTGGCAGTTTTAAATATTTCTTTGTTAATCTTAAGTAAACACTTAAATTGGTATTTTTCATAAAATATATCCTTTGTTTTACCTCAGATGTCTTCTGAATTGAAATGAAAGTGGTTGACTCTTAAGTACATTAAGGTACATTATTATTATTTATTTACATAGTATACGTATATTTTTTTAACACGTCAGCCGCCTCCCACCAAGGAGGCGGCTGACGTGTCATCTGGGCTGGGGTCATCTGTCCCGATGAGACAGATGACCCCAAAAAGAAACTAAAGGAAGAAAAACTCTATTTTATTTTATTAACACATCGGCCGATTCCCACCAAGGCAGGGTGGCCCGAAAAAGAAAAACTTTCATCATCATTCACTCCATCACTGTCTTGCCAGAAGGGTGCTTTACACTACAGTTATAAAACTGCAACATTAACACCCCTCCTTTAGAGTGCCGGCACTGTACTTCCCATCTCCAGAACTCAAGTCCGGCCTGCCGGTTTCCTGAATCCCTTCATAAATGTTACTTTGCTCACACTCCAACAGCACGTCAAGTATTAAAACCATATGCCTCCATTCACTCCTATCAAATACGCTCACACATGCTTGCTGGAAGTCCAAGCCCCTCGCACACAAAACTTCCTTTACCCCCTCCCTCCAACCTAGGTTGGTAGACAGCAACCACCCAGGGAGGTACTACCGTCCTGCCAGGTGACTGTGAAACAGAAACCTGAAACTGTTTTACATGATGGTAGGATTGCTGGTGTCTTTTTTCTGTCTCATAAACACGCTGGATAACAGGTATATCTAGCTACTTCTACTTACACTTTAGGTCACACTACACTGGCATACACATGCATATATATACATACACACATCTAGGTTTTTCTTCTTTTTCTTAATAGCTCTTGTTCTTTTTATTTTCTCTTGTCCATGGGGAAGTGGAAAAGAATCTTTCCTCCGTAAGCCATGCGTGTCGTATGAGGCGACTAAGATGCCGGGAGCAATGGGCTAGTAACCCCTTCTGTACAAATCTACTAAAAACGAGAAGAAGAAAAACTCGTTAGCAATAATTAGTATGGAAGGGGTTACTAGCCCCTTGCTCTCAGCATTTTAGTCTCCTCATATGACATGCATGACTCATGGAGGCAGGATTCTTCTCTTCCTCCCTGGAGTACTTTTTTTTATTTTATTGAGAGTAGTTTAACATAGTTCAAATTTATAAATGTTTATAGATGATGCAGCCCATGCCTCATAATAAATTTTGTGTTAGAACTCTATGAAGCTTCCAAGGTAGAAATCCCTTGTATTATTCACACAAATATAACTTCTTATTACAAGCAAAACTAAGCAATAAATCCACAACATAAATAAAAAAGCATTAGCATTTCAAAGGGAAATGTGCATTTGAGTTATGTTAGTGGAAAAGAATTTGGAGTTTTATAACTAATCTAGAAATCTTAGTTTTTTAATTTAATGGTGGCATTTTACTATGCTCTAAATACATCACGAAAATAACATACAGTAGGGCCCTGCTTTACGGAGTTTCACCTTACGGCGTTCTGCTAATACGGCGATTTCAAATTATGACCAACTCTATACGGCTCCCTGTCTTTCTAATACAGCGTGCGCCACCCGGTTTGTTTACATTCTCCATGAGCACCACGTTTCTCCATTATGTTTGGAAACTTTCCAAAATTTCAAGTGTTTTAAAGTTATATTTTATATATAAAAGTGGTACCTCGCCATAGAAACAGCTCCCAACTCAAACAATTATGTAAGTGTATTTTTGGGGGTCTGAAACGGATTAATCTAATTTACATTATTCCTTATGGGAACAAATTTGTTCAGTATCGGCACTCGAACAGCCTTCTGAAACTAATTAAGCTCATAAACCGAGGTACCACTGTACTCTGATTATACTTGTGTACCTGTACCTAAGTAAACTTGCACACTGTGCTGGCGTGCAGGTACACATTACAATCACTAAGTGTCTTATTAGTCTTGAAGATGCCATATTCATATAAAATGTTTTTTTTTTTCAAAATTATAATAAACATGCTACATAACATAAACATGATGAATATACCCACAGTAGAATAAATTAACATAAATATGAGATGTTTTTCCAGGCAGCTTCCAGGAATGAACTAAAAGCATAAGTGTTCAGCTGGTTTGTTTACAAAACTCACGAACCTACTAATATATCTCGTGTTCTCTCTTTCTCTTTTTTCATTCGTTTATTTTCGTTTGCTCACCTTTCACCCTACATTAAGACTACAAATATTTTAAGGTAAGTAATGAGTGTACTGTATATGCATTTTATCACTTTAGGGTGCTTTAAGCATCATAGTATATTATGTGTGGGTGGGGTGACCAGGAGGGCTACCACACCTGGCTTCTTACAATAAATACTACTAACCTTTTGCCCTACATTAAGACTACAAATATTTCTTTTGCTTTCATATCCATGGTGAAGTGGAATAAGAATCTTTCCTCAACTAAAATGCCGGGAACAATGGGCTAGTAACCCCTTTTCTTGTATAGATTTATGTACTAAAAAGAAAACAGTCAAAGTGGGATGTCTGAATGTGCGTGGATGTTGTGCGAATGATGATAGAGATGATTGTAGATGTTATGAATGAAAAGAAGCTTGATGTCCTAGCTTTAAGTGAGACAAATATGAAGGGGGTAGGAGAGTTTGTGGGGAGAAATAAATGGGATTAGGTCAGGAGTTTCAAATAGAGCTAAAGGAGTGGCAATAATGCTGAATAATCAGTTATAGCAGGTAAAGAGGGAGTATAAATGTTTAAATTCAAGGATTATGTGGAGTAAAATAAAGGTTGGATGTGAAAAGTGGGATATAGTAAGTGTTTATGCACTTGGAGAAGAGAAGTGTAGAGGAGAGAGAGAGAGATTTTGGGAAATGTTGAGTGAGTGCATGGGGAGTTTTGAACCAAATGAGAGAGAGAGTACTTGTGGTTGGGGATCTTAATGCTAAAGTGGGTAAAAATGTGGAGGGAGTAGTAGGTAAATTTGGGGTGCCAGGGGTAAATGTAAATGGGGAACTGTTAATAGAAAGAGGTTTGGTAATAAGTAATACATATTTTATGAAAAAAGATAAATAAGTATACAAGGTATGATATAGCACGTAATGAAAATAGTTTTAGATTATGTATTGGTGGATAAAAGGTTGATGGGTAGGCTTCAGGATGTACATGTTTATAGAGGGGCAACGGATATATCGGATCATTATTTAGTTGTAGCTACAGTTAGAGTAAAAGGTAGATGAGACAAAAAGAAAATGGCAACAGCAAGTAAGAGAGGTAAAAGTGTATAAACTAAGGGAGGAAGTTAGGATGAGATATAAGCAACTATTGGCAGAAAGGTGGGCTAGTGAAAGTAGTAGTGAGGTGGTTGAAGAGAGTTGGGATAGTTTTAAAAATACAGTATGGGAAGGTGGAGCAGAACTTTGTGGCTATAGGAGGGTGGGTACAGGAGGAAAAAGGAGTGAGTGGTGGAATGAAGAAGTAAAGGGTGTGATAAAAGAGAAAAAGGTAGCTTATGAGAGGTTTTTAAAAAACAGAAGTGTTAATAGAAGAGCAGAATATATGGAGAGTAAAAGAAAGGTGAAGAGAGTGGTGAGAGTGTGCAAAAGGAGAGCAGATGAAAGAGTGGGAGAGGCTGTCAAGAAATTTTGATGAAAAGAATTTCATGCACTGGCCAGGGAGGTACAACATCGTTTAGGAGTGAAGAAGAGCAGGATGCGAGTGTGGGGGAGGTGCGTGAGGCATTACGTAGAATGAAGGGGTAAAGCAGCTGGAACTGACGGGATCATGACAGAAATGTTAAAAGCAGGGGGGGATAGTGTTGGAGTGGTTGGTATTTTTGTTTAATAAATGTATGAAAGAGGGGAAGGTACCTAGGGATTGGCAGAGCATGTATAGTTCCTTTATATAAAGGGAAGGGGGATAAAAGAGATTGTAAGAATTATAGGGAAATAAGTTTACTGAGTACCAGGTAAAGTGTATGGAAGGGTTATTATTGAAAGAATTAGAGGTAAGACAGAGTAGGATTGCAGATGAGCAAGAAGGCTTTAGAGTGGGTGCTGTATAACCCCTGTGGTTTAGCGCTTCTATTTGATTATAATAATTTAGAGTGGGTAGGGGATGTGTAGATCAAGTGTTTACAGTGAAGCATATATGTGAACAATATTTAGATAAAGGTAGAGAAGTTTTCATTGCATTTATGGATTTAGAAAAGGCATATGATAGTGGATAGGGGAGCAATGTGGCAAGTGTATGGAATAGGTAGTAAGTTACTGAAGGCTGTAAAGAGTTATGAGGATAGTGAGGCTCAGGTTAGGGTGTGTAGGAGAGAGGGAGATTACTTCCCAGTAAAAGTAGGTCTTAGACAGGGGTGTGTAATATCACCATGGTTGTTTAATATATTTATAGATTTGGTTGTAAAAAGTTAATGCTAGGGTGTTGGGGAGAGGGGTGGGATTAAATTATGGGGAATTAAATGCAAAATGGGGGTTGACAGTTACTTTTTGAGGATGATACTGTGCTTATGGGAGATTCTAAAGAAAAGTTGCAAAGGTTAGTGGATGAGTTGGGGAGGGTGTAAAGATAGAAAGTTGAAAGTGAACATAGATAAGAGTAAGGTGATGAGGGTATCAAACAATTTAAATAAAGAAAAATTGGATATCGCATTGGAGAGAGGGATTATGGAAGTAAATGTTTTCAGGTATTTGGGAGTTGACATGTCAGCGGATGGGTTTATGAAGGATGAGGTTAACCATAGAATTGATGAAGGAAAAAAAGGTGAGTGGTGCATTGAGGTATCTGTGGAGACAAAAAACATTATCCATTTAGGCAAATAAGGGAATGTACAAAAGTATAGTGGTACCAACACACTTATATGAGTGTGAAGCATGGGTTGCAAATGCTGCAGCGAGGAGGCGGCCGGAGGCAGTGGAGATGTCCTGTCTAAGGGCAATGTGTGGTGTAAATATTATGCAGAAAATTCGGAGTGTGGAAATTAGGAGGTGTGGAGTTACTAAAAGTATTTGTCAGAGGGCTGAAGAGGGGTTGTTGAGGTTGTTTGGTCATTTAGAGAGAATGGATCAAAGTAGAATGACTTGGAGAACGTATAAATCTGTAGGGGAAGGAAGGCGGGGTAGGGGTCGTCCTCGAAAAGGTTGGAGGGAGGGGGTAAAGGAGGTTTTGTGGGCGAGGGGTTTGGACTTCCAGCAAGCATGTGTGAGCGTGTTAGATAGGAGTGAATGGAGACTAATGGTTTTTGGGACCTGACGAGCTGTTGGAGTGTGAGGAGGGTAATATTTTGTGAAGGGATTCAGGGAAACCAGTTAAATAATTTAGTTGGACTCTAGTCCTGGAAATGGGAAGTACAATGCCTGCATTTTAAAGGAGGGGTCTGGGATAGTGACATTTGGGAGGGACTTATTCTCAGCTGTCATATCTGAGCGCCTCTGCAAAGACAGTGATTATGTATGAGTGTGGTGAAAGTGTAGAATGATGATGAAAGTATTTTCTTTTTGAGGATTTTCTTTCTTTTTGGGTCACCCTGCCTGCCGACTTGTTGGAAAAAAATAAAGTTTACTGTGTGTGTATTTTACTTTTTGTTTTTTAATGCCTAGTTCTATTGCTAACTTAATATAGTATGTTAGTGTAAACTTGTTATCTGGCATTTATATGCATTTATAAATGGAAAAAATGGTGTTCCTGCTTTCAGGCGATGTCTGCTTTGCGGCAGTAGCCTGGAACCTAACCTACCATATAAGTGGAGCCCTACTGTATTGGGATATTATGTAAACTAAAGTTCTTCAATGATTAAAACAAATTCTCATTTATTGTGGCTTCAGATTTTTTTTAAATATTAAGCTAACCATTACTTTAACAGTTTCTCTCATGACTACCCTTTTGAGACCAGGGGCAGTGCTGTAAGACCCTTGTGGGTTTAGTGCTTAGTTATAATTATAAGAGACCAGGGATTAGTCTTCGTTGTTACCTTGGGATGCCTTGGCTTGTTTATTTTTAATATAATAATTGGCCTTAACATGTAAGGATGAATGCAAAGGGTGAGATTCTCCTGTTTCTTGCCTATAATTCTCCCTTTTCACTCTGAATCTGCAAAAAGTTGAACAATTTTTTTTTTACTGGATAGAAGTCAAATGGGAGATTAGGTGCTGATCCTACTGAAACAATAGGCTGCTCATATCTGGCTAGTGCCAAGAGTGCATTGGTTTTGTTGCTACTATCTTGCTGCCTGTTTGTTGCTTGTATCTACTCTTCTAGTAATCCTATAAAATTACAGCCACACATTTCTTTTGGATCATGACATATCACAGGTGACCTGACATTTCCCTATTGCAATCTAATTGTTCTTTGAAGTACAGTGGACCCCCGAGTAACGAATACCCCGGAAATCGTACAATTATATGTAAGTATAATATTGTAAGTGCTTGTGGAAGTGTATTTTTGGGGGTCTGAAATAGACTAACCGACATGACATTATTCCTTAAGGGAGTAAATTCGTTGGTAATGGCACTTGAGCAGGCTTCTGGAATGAAGTTTTTACGTTACTCGGAGGTCCACTGTACTGATAAAGAGTGCCGTAATTTCTCGGACCATTTCAATCCAGAGCCCTTCCTTCCTCTAAGCGTTAATATATATATATTGCCTCCTTGCAGTTGTCCATGCCAGCGATTGGCAAGGTCCGAGAAGGATATCCCTCCGATGCTCATACTCTAGGCCTGCATTAGCGATGTATCGGATGTTCCGCATCAGCGGAACATCCGTATCCACATCCACATCCGTATTTCACAGCAAACAGGCATCCGCATATACATCCGCATCCGAAATCCGCGGAACATCCGCACAATTTCTTACATCCGCACAATTTCTTACATCCGCACAATTTCTTACATCCGCACAATTTCTTACATCCGCGAAACATCCGCACAATTTCTTACATCCGCATCCGTAAAATGAGTAAGTAAGACATCCGTATACACATCCGCATACCGGATATCTAAGTTTTTAACATCCGATACATCCCTAGCCTGCATTATTATCCTACAATCTACCCCCCCCCCCACAAGTTTCTCAACTTTTAATGTTTAAGACAAGGTTATTGCATGTTCATTTTGCAAGAGATTACTAGATGATGCATTTTTATGCTACATTCTTTTAATCCTAGATTACCTAGGATGGGTTAGAAAGATGAGAGAGTGGCTGGGTGAAAGTTAAACCTGCCTAGTCCCTTTATGGAAGGTCCCTTGATGCTGGTAAGTGGCTCTTGATCTAAAGAACCAGACTTACCTTTTTCCTTGAATCAAACCTTAATTCCTCTTATTTCCAAGGTGCATTGATTAAAAAAAAAACCACTTGCCAAGTACAGTGGACTCTCGGTTTTCGTTCACCTCCAAAGTCGAACAATTATGTAAGTGTATTTTTGTAAGTGCTTTTTTTAAGTGTATTTTTGGGGGTCTGAAATGACTAATCTAATTTACATTTGTCCTTTATTTTTTTTTTTTATTTTTTTATTAACACATCGGCCGATTCCCACCAAGGCAGGGTGGCCCGAAAAAGAAAAACTTTCATCATCATTCACTCCATCACTGTCTTGCCAGAAGGGTGCTTTACACTACAGTTATAAAACTGCAACATTTACACCCCTCCTTCAGAGTGCCGGCACTGTACTTCCCATCTCCAGAACTCAAGTCCGGCCTGCCGGTTTCCCTGAATCCCTTCATAAATGTTACTTTGCTCACACTCCAACAGCACGTCAAGTATTAAAAACCATATGCCTCCATTCACTCCTATCAAATACGCTCACACATGCTTTCTGGAAATCCAAGCCCCTCGCACACAAAACTTCCTTTACCCCCTCCCTCCAACCTTTCCTAAGCCGACCCCTACCCCGCCTTCCCTCCACTACAGATTTATACACTCTCGAAGTCACTGTCTCGTTCCATTCTCTCTACATGTCCAAACCACCTCAACAACCCCTCCTCAGCTCTCTGGTTTTGGTAATCCCGCACCTCCTCCTAATTTCCAAACTCCGAATTCTCTGCATTATATTCACACCACACATTGACCTCAGACATGACATCTCCACTGCCTCCAGCCTTCTCCTCGTTGCAACATTCATCACCCATGCTTCACACCCATATAAGAGCGTTGGTATAACTATACTCTCATACATTCCCCTCTTTACTTCCATGGACAAGGTTCTTTGTCTCCACAGACTCCGAAGTGCTCCACTCACCCTTTTCCCCTCATCAATTCTATGATTCACCTCATCCTTCATAGACCCATCCGCCGACATGTCCACTCCCAAATATCTGAATACATTCACCTCCTCCATACTCTCTCCCTCCAATCTGATATCCAATCTTTCGTCACCTATTCTTTTGTTATCCTCATCACCTTACTCTTTCCTATATTCACTTTCAATTTTCTTCTTTTACACACCCTACCAAATTCATCCACCAACCTCTGCAGCTTCTCTTCAGAATCTCCCAAAAGCACAGTGTCATCAGCAAAAAGCAACTGTGACAACTCCCACTTTGTATTTGCTTCTTTATCTTTTAGCCCAACACCTCTTGCCAAGACCCTCGCATTCACTTCTCTTACAACCCCATCTATAAATATATTGAACAACCACGGTGACATCACACATCCTTGTCTAAGGCCCACTTTTACTGGGAAATAGTGCCCTTCCCTCCTACACACTCTAACCTGAGCCTCACTATCCTCATAAAAACTCTTCACTGCTTTCAGTAACCTTCCTCCTATTCCATACACCTGCAACATCTGCCACATTGCCCCCTATCTACCCTATCATACGCCTTTTCCAAATCCATAAATGCCACAAAAACATCTTTACCCTTATCCAAATACTGTTCACCTATATGTTTCACTGTAAACACTTGGTCTACACACCCCTACCTTTCCTAAAGCCCCCTTGTTTATCTGCTATCCTGCTTTCTGTTTTACTCTTAATTCTTTCAATAATAACTCTACCATACACTTTACCAGGTACACTCAACAGACTTATTCCCCTATAATTTTTGCACTCTCTTTTGTCCCCTTTGCCTTTATACAAAGGAACAATACACGCTCTCTGCCAATCCTAGGTACCTTACCCTCTTCCATACATTTATTAAATAATAGCACCAACCACTCCAAAATTATATCCCCACCTGCTTTTAACATTTCTATCTTTATCCCATCAATCCAGCTGCCTTACCCCTTTCATTCTACCCACGGCCTCACGAACTTCCCTACACCCACAACTGGCTCTTCCACACTCCTACAAGATGTTATTCCTCCTTGCCCTACACACGAAATCACAGCTTCCCTGTCTTCATCAACATTTAACAAATCCTCAAAATATTCTCTCCATCTTCCCGATACCTCTAACTCTCCATTTAATAACTCTCCTCTCCTATTTTTAACTGTCAAATCCATTTGTTCTCTAGGCTTCCTCAACTTATTAATCTCATTCCAAAACTTTTTCTTATTTTCAACAAAATTTGCTGATAACATCTCACCCATCTCTCATCTGCTCTCTTTTACATTGCTTCACCACTCTTTTAACCTCTCTTTTTCTCTCCATATACTCTTCCCTCCTTGCATCACTTCTACTTTGTAAAAACCTCTCATATGCTAACTTTTTCTCCTTACTACTCTCTTTACATCATCATTCCACCAATCGCTCCTCTTCCCTCCGCACCCACTCGCCTGTAACCACAAACTTCTGCTGAACACTCTAACACTACATTTTAAATCTACCCCATACATTTTCGACCCCATTGCCTACACTCTCACTAGCCCATCTATCCTCCAATAGTTGTTTATATCTTACCTTAACTGCCTCCTCTTTTAGTTTATAAACCTTCACCTCTCTTTTACTTACTGATTCTATTTTCCTTGTATCCCATCTACCTTTTACTCCCACTGTAGCTATAACTAAAAAGTGATCTGATATATCTGTAGCCCCTCTATAAACATGTACATCCTGAAGTCTACTCAACAGTCTTTTATCTATCAATACATAGTCCAACAAACTACTGTCATTACGCCCTACATCATATCTTGTATAGTACTTATTTATCCTCTTTTTCTTAAAATATGTATTACCTATAACTAAACCCCTTTCTATACAAAGTTCAATCAAAGGGCTCCCATTATCATTTACACCTGGCACCCCAAACTTACCTACTACACCCTCTCTGCATGTTTCTCCCACTTTAGCATTTAGGTCCCCTACCACAATTACTCTCTCATTTGGTTCAAAAGTTCCTATACATTCGCTTAACATCTCCCAAAATCTCTCTCTCTCCTCTACACTCCTCTCTTCTCCAGGTGCATACACGCTTATTATGACCCACTTTTCGCATCCGACCCTTATTTTAATCCACATAATCCTTGAATTTACACATTTATATTCCCTCTTTTCCTTCCATAACTGATCCTTCAACATTATTGCTACCCTTCCTTAGCTCTAACTCTCTCAGATACTCCTGACTTAATCCCATTTATTTCTCCCCACTGAAACTCGCCTACCCCCTTCAGCTTTGTTTCGCTTAGGGCCAGGACATCCAACTTCTTTTCATTCATAACATCGGCAATCATCTCTTTCTTATCATCCGCACTACATCCACGCACATTCAGACAACCCAATTTTATAAAGTTTTTCTTCTTCTCGTTTTTAGTAGATTTGTACAGGAGAAGGGGTTACTAGCCCATTGCTCCCGGCATCTTAGTCGCCTCATACGACACGCATGGCTCACGGAGGAAAGATTCTTTTCCACTTCCCCATGGACAATAGAGAAAATAAAAGGAACAAGAGCTATTAAGAAAAAGAAGAAAAACCTAGATGTGTGTATGTATATATATGCATGTGTATGCCAGTGTAGTGTGACCTAAAGTGTAAGTAGAAGTAGCTAGATATACCTGTTATCCAGCGTGTTTATGAGACAGAAAAAAGACACCAGCAATCCTACCATCATGTAAAACAGTTTCAGGTTTCTGTTTCACAGTCACCTGGCAGGACGGTAGTACCTCCCTGGGTGGTTGCTGTCTACCAACCTACTACCTACAACCTACTACATTTGTCCTTATGGGAATAAATTCGTTCGGTAACGGCACTCAAACAGGATTCTGGAAAGAATTTTCAACGAAAACCGAGGGTCCACTGTATAGGGCTGTAGACCAAATTTAGTGCTATTTGTTT
This sequence comes from Cherax destructor, assembly GCA_009830355.1. NCBI lineage: Eukaryota > Metazoa > Arthropoda > Malacostraca > Decapoda > Parastacidae > Cherax > Cherax destructor. Next base: position 50,131 of record WNWK01004550.1, on the reverse strand, counting down.
TTATTTCTATAACTTGTACAATGAAAGTATATTTCTCACATGCCACATTTTTTCAAACACTACTGTCCTTATTTCAGTAAATAGTTTGATCTGCTCCTTATGCCTCCCCATTTCATTCCCCTTACCTTGAGACAATTTGGGGATCCTGGTTTCATCCTTGCCTAAATTGCTGATATTGTTGCATCTTTACTGCACAAACGCTGACAATGATGCCTCTAGCACTCCTTGCAGCCTTTTCTACCTCAATTTCTTGCTACCCTCTACCACTGCACTCCATGACCTAATAATAATCCCTCACCCTCTTGCTACCCAATACCCCTGCACCCTTTCCTGCCCTGCTGCACTGTATGACCCTTGTTAGTTTAACGCTTTACTTGCCATTTCTTTTGGGAGGGTCGGACTCATGATGCCCTTGTCAAATTTTTTCACAGCATGTTGTTCCTTAGACACCTGTATTTATTGACCTCCCTCTTTGGTACTCTTTCGTTGATTTAGTTGAATGACAATTGACAATGGTTGCACTTATTTCCATAATTTTATCACCTCGCTTCAGTAAACTTCCTTATTGACATTGAAGTTGCAAATTGGGTACTCTATCCAAATAAGATGAGCTGTATGATGCAAACAAAATGTATAATAATGACCTGTCATAATCTTGCCATTTTGTTTGTAGGTTGCAGTCGTTCTTCTGGGGCTCCCATGAATTTTTAAGTGTAATTTCCAGTCTATAGTTGAATCACGTCTAAAGTATGGGCACTACCAGGGCAATTGTACAGGTCGGCAATCAGTTATCCGGTTCCATCAGTAAATCTGGCACTAATTTCGGCTAGCATAATTTCAAATTTCATCAATCATTATACCGACTCAAATTTCATCAATCATTATACCGACTCAAATTTCATCAATCATTATACCGACTCAAATTTCATCAATCATTATACCGACTCAAATTTCATCAATCATTATACCGACTCAAATTTCATCAATCATTATACCGACTCAAATTTCATCAATAATTATACCGACTCAAATTTCATCAATCATTATACCGACTCAAATTTCATCAATCATTATACCGACTCAAATTTCATCAATCATTATACCGACTCAAATTTCATCAATCATTATACCGACTCAAATTTCATCAATCATTATACCGACTCAAATTTCATCAATCATTATACCGACTCAAATTTCATCAATCATTATACCGACTCAGAAATTGTGCAGATTGTTGTAAATTTCAGCAGCAAACCAATGGAGGAGAAAGCAGTGATGAAAATGAGGAAGATGTAGCAGAAAGAATCTCTAGTGATAGGTTAATTGTGTATTCTAACCTAACCACTCTGTAATCCGGCACTCTACAGGTCCCAATGATGCCGGATTAGTGATGGCTGACCTGTACTACCAATAACCGTTTGCTTTAATGCAGGGGCTTCTGCATATTGTTATATGGGCAGTTAAGCATATTTGTGTTTAAGCAAGGAATCATGTGTTGATGCTGGGGGTCCAACAACAACACTGGATAAGCTCAGTCTTCTCTTTGCTTCTCACTGAAGCAGAAAAAGCTCAGCGATGTATTTAACAGAAACCTGTTAATTAATTTTGTCCTTGTTTTCTGTATTGACAAATACTGTACAAGGCTTTACCTTGTTAATATTATGAACAGTATTTTCATCTATATTAAGTGTGGCCTGCCAGCCAAAATAATTGCTCACCCCTGGGCTAGCAAGTGCTCTTGCTCCCCTCTATGTAACTTGTGTGCAGCTGATTGTGGAACACATTTTTAACAGTTTGTCAACAGCTGAGGCCTTTGCACTTTCACCGTGGTTTCTACAATTACCAAGGTGCCTTTAGAGACCTCAGAGGCAAGTCTTTTGACAGTAATTTACTGTGATTTTTAACTGATGCTGGCTGTTATAACTTGATATGCTAATATTTAACTGTGTTGTGTGTATTATATATACGTATTTGTTTTACTGCCAAGAGTTCTAAATGATGTCCACTGTCAAAGTGCTGTTCCAATACTAAAACTACCTTATCATTCAGTGTTAGCCGAGTCAAATCTTCATCAGACAGAGATATTTTTTTACAGTGTGCTGGGAAATGAACCAAAAATTCACTTGTGCATTCTGCAAGTTCAGAGCCTTTCAAACTGCTTTATATATATGTACTGTACTAAGTTTAATCTCGGTGAGTAATATCCAAATGAGCATTTGATGAAGCCAAATTGAATCTTCCATGTACAGTATGTATGCTTTTATTTACCTCTGTGCACAATGACATTAATGATAAATTTTTGCAGTATAACGCACACAGGTTTGGAGCATTCTTGTGATAACTTTTTCATATCAACTGTATAGTTCAATGTGTGGTTGAAAATGAAAGATTATGGCCATATCTGAAATTAAAAGGGAACATTTTCAAGTTACTATAGTATGGTAGTTTTTCTCCTGGAAAGTAAAAAAAAAAATTTAATTACAGTGGTCCCCTGCCTAACAAGCAAAATTCATTCCAGAAGCCTGCTCAAGTGCCATTACCGAACGAATTTACTTCCTTAAGAAATAATGTCACGTAGGTTAGTCTATTTCAGACCCTCAAAAATACACTTACAATATTATACTTACATAATTGTACGATTTCTGGGGTGCTCGTTAGGCGGGGGACCACTGTATAGTACATAGATGATAAATGAAAGAATTGTACATTTGAATACTGAAAAATCTGAGGAGGCAGGGCCAGGAGCTCTGATCATGCCAGTTTTTCTGTTAAAATGACTGTAAAAAATTAGATAAATACAGTATGTACGTATATAAAAATGTATTTATAGGCATACCATTTTCTCAAAGTCCCTTAATCCAGTTGTGGGACTCTTGATCAAAGGAATTGGATTTGCCCTTTTCTTTCCTAGATCAAACCTGAATGACTCTATCCATGAGTTTAGCACCCATCATCCCTTCATGAATGTAGTAGTACTGCAATAATAATAGGGTAGGGTCCAACTTACAACAATAACACATTCCCAGTAATTGATCGTAAGTTGAATGTTAGATACTCGTAACCTATTTTCCTATGATAAACTGTTTTAATTTTCCACATCTAATTTTTGTTAATTTTTACCTAATCCTTTATCTTCAATATGCTTTTCAAATTAATATTTCTGTGTACATATTAATTAAACAATATAATAATAATAATAATGTGTTGAATGATGATGAAAGTTTTTTCTTTCTTTTTGGATTTTTCTTTCTTTTTGGGTCACCCTGCCTTGGTGGGAAATAGCTGACGTGTTAAAAAATAAAAAATAATAATAAATACAGTACAGCCTCTCTTCACTTAATGCTGGAGTTCCGTTGAATTCATCGCTAAGCAAGGAGCATACTATACGTAATGGTAGTGGGTTTGTGTTGACCATCTTTGATATTGCTTAATGTCACCTTTGGACCATTTATAAAATTTTTAGTATATTTTTAAATGTTTAAACAGTAGTGTACTGTATACTATATTGTAATAAACAGAATAGAGGATCAGCTCTAATATACATTAGTATCTAGTTATGCATACTGGTCAGAGAGCCCATCGTAAGTCTGAGTCGTCGGTAAATGAGTACGTCGCTAAGTGAGGAGAGGCTGTATTTACCAATATATTGCTCACTGAAATGGATGTTTCTTGCTTATTTTAAGCTTTTTAAGTACACTGGTCCCCACCATCAGAAGTGAGTCACTTTGTAATTACAGTGGTACCCCGACTTACGATATTTTTTCATTCCAGAATGCTGTTCAAGTGCCATTACCAAACGAATTTATCTCCATAAGAAATGATGTAAAATAGACTAGTCCTTTTAGACCCCCAAAATTACACTTAAAAAGCATTTAAAAAAATCAACTTACATAAAAGGGTGTGTTTGGGGACCATCGTAAGTCGGGGTACCACTGTACTTGGTTCCAAACAGCCAACACTGTAAGTGTGAAACATCACTCGGAACATAATAAGTCAGGGCCCTATGTATCATGCAAAGGTCTTTTAAAATATCTTCGATGTGGTAGTACTATGTTGTTGTTGTTATTTTTTTTTTTATTAACATATCAGCCAATTCCCACCAAGGCAGGGTGGCCTGAAAAAGAAAAACTTTCATCACTGTCTTGCCAGAGGGGTGCTTTACACTACAGTTATAAAACTGCAACATTAATACCCCTCCTTCAGAGTGCAGACACTGTACTTCGCATCTCCAGGACTCAAGTCCGGTCTGCCAGTTTCCCTGAATCCCTTCATAAATGTTACTTTGCTCACACTCCAACAGCACGTCAAGTATTAAAAACCATTTGTCTCTATTCACTCCTATCAAATACGCTCACGCATGCTTGCTGGAAATCCAAGCCCCTCGCACACAAAACCTCTTTTACCCCCTCCCTCCAACCTTTCCTAGGCCGACCCCTACCCCGCCTTCCCTCCACTACAGATTTATACACTCGAAGTCATTCTGTTTTGTTCCATTCTCTCTACATGTCCAAACCACATGTATTATTGTTATTATTGGGAAATTTCTGAACTCATTAAGTCACACAGTGTTTGCGGAGCAGGTGGCAATCAGGTTTGATCCACAGACAGGAAGGACAGGTCAAATTCCTGTATCAAAGAGCCCTTCACTATCATTATGGAACTTTCCTTGAGGAGCTTCAATGTGGTAAAATAAAAAATAACATAAGGGCAGAAATTCAATGGCATAAAGTGGTGGCGATGCAAGTGTGTACTGTATTGTACCACAATTCGGAACATCTAATTTTAATAATTAAAAACAGTGTACCTAATTTGTATTTTACAAAAGAACCAGTAATTTTATCTATAATGAGCCATAACTTATTACAATGTGTTGTATCCTTTACTTTCAGTAATTTGTTTTATATAATTTATCCTAAGTCTTCAAATAATATACTACTGTACAGTACTGTATTTAGCATTATCCAGCACTGTATTCTCTCGACTGTGGTCAAGCCATTTCGATCCTCAACTTTTTTGGAATCTGAAGTTTTTCGTTAAATGTTGATTAAATCTGAAATGAACTGCTGAAGTTTGCATTTTATTGCACATATTTAATTAGGTTATACAGTTTGTGCAAATATTCCAGATATTCATTAATACAAAAGTCTTTTTTTGCATGACAGTATAGCTTGCTGCATAACTTAAAATTGCATTAAATGAGAAATTGTAATATACATGAAAACCAGTTAATTTTGAGGTTTATAGAATTATCACTTGAATATTTTACAAATCATTTCTTCAAGGGAATGTGTTGATCCATAAAATTGTTGCTATCCTGACTCACGAAATTGTAATACATAACACACTTGCAAACAAATCATGGTACTGGTGGGGTTGAACTCGTGGCAAGTGAGTCATTAAACTCCAGGCCAGCACATAAGCCACTGGGCCAGCTGGCTACAATAAGATTCATTCAAGTAGGGATATTTATACACCAGCTGGCCTGGAGTTTTACAACTCACTTGCCAGTTCAAGCCCCACCCATACCATGGTTTGTAGCTACCCTTCCTCAAATTAAACCTAATTACCTCTCACTGACCAGGCCCTGCATTACTCTTATGGGTTTAGCACTTCCCTATTAATATAATGATAATTTGGAAATCATGCTAACTAGATCCTACAAGATGTGTTGACAGCCATAATGAAAGATATTGTTTGTCTTATTTATTGTAGAGTGGTAAGCATAATGTAACAAGAATTAAGACTGTAGTACCATGGGTGTGGAACTAGAATGAAATATAGGCCTACAGTATATTTCCTTTATTTGCATGAATATTTCTTAATTTCGGATTTTCTCAAGTTTCTGAGGATGGTTATACAGTACGTACTTTGGAAACTAGCTTTAATCAAATTAGAAATCAACACTGCCTCCTTGATGTAAATTTTTTTAGGTTTAGATACAACCAACCTGCCATTATATGTACTGCTATTGTAAACACAAGTGTAATAAGAAATAATAGTACAAACAAACTCACATGAAAGTAAAATGAAACATGAATTCTGTTACAGTACTCGTCTTAATGTTTTATTTTACAGTACTGTACTGTACTACTGTATATTTTGACTTACTACTTAATCCCAGTAGTATTCAGAAAATGGCCTAATTAGTAGGCTGAAAGATGCAGTAGTTATCTTTTTGTTTTATTTTTTCATGTGGATTTGTTTGAGGCATGTGTAATGTACAGTAGTTTAGAAGGGTGTGAATACAAGAGTAAAATTACATTGATGCCTGTGAATTTAACAGTGTAATGTTGTAAGAGAGAGTACAGTATGTAGAAATTCATTGTAAGTATTGTCAGTGTGAAAATATTTCTGATGAGCTACTGAAAGCCATAAATCTTGAAAAAGCTGTAGTACATACATACATAGTAGATTTGTTAATCCATGCAGAGATAACTAAAGAGTTATTCATATATGTGGCACTTATCAAAGCCACATTTAATCCTTCTGAATCATTGCATATCTTCATCACAATACAGAATATGAGATTCATTCAAAGACTGAATTTTTAGTATATCTGGTAAATGCCTAAAAGAAATTTATTGCATGGGCCTTGTGAATGAATTTTTTCATCTTTCATTTCATAAATATTTATGTCCCTCAGAACTTATATGCTGTATCATCTTGAAAGAGGTTATATTTTGTATTTTTATATTCCAAGAAACTAAGTCAAATTGGCTTCACATTATACAGTAAATCTGGTAGAAGCATGATCATGTAACACGTACAGTAATTTTTAATCCGTATGTAAAATATGTATTGAACAAATACACATGTATCATGCAAATACATACTCTATGATCTAATAGTTGTTTCTTTTCCCATTCTATCCTGTATTACGTTCAGCGAACATATGTAATATATAGTGTACTGAATATAAAGGCTGATGATGTACTTTGTGTCTTAGATCAGTGTGGAGACAAGCAGTTTTGGTGATTTAACATGCTATCATTTTATCAGGCTTTTTCACGCATTTGAAAGAGAAAAAAAGCCATGTTTCATTGATTTTTGCCTTACAGCAGTAGCATGAAACCTAACCTGCTGTATAAGCATGGCCTGCCTGTATGTTTTTTTTATTTTTTAAATAACTATCTTTCCCTTCAGATCAGAGTGGAGACAAGTGGTTTTGATGATTTAGCATGCTGTTGAAGTGCGAGCAAAGTAATATTTATGAAGGGATTCTTGGAAGCTGATTAGCCAGACTTGAATTCTGGAAGTGGGACGTATACAGTGCCTGCACTCTGAAGGATGGGTGGGGATGCTGTGGTTTGGAGAGTCACATCTGACAAAACAGCTATTGAAGACATAACACTAAATTGTTTTCTTCTCTGGGTCACTTTTCTTTGTTGGTAAAAAAAAAAAAACTCAGAACAGGACAGCAGTCTAATGCTTCTGTATGGCATTACCTTTCTTGTGGGACATCCGATTATTTTGTGACCATTGACTTTTTTACTAATTATTGTGGGACACGATTTCACTTAGACAACTGATTTACTGTAGTGCTGTATGATCACCTTATCTTTTCAAAGGGTTGCCTTAAATGATGCAGGTGAAAAGCTTTGATCTTAGAAATTGGGAAAGTTACCTTTCCCCTTCTGAGATCAAACCTGACTACCTCCCATTTCTCAGGTACTATATGACCCTTTCAAACAAACAGTTTTATTTTTATAAAATGGAGTGCAGTATACAATTGATATTTGAGTAAGTGACATGTATAAATGACAGTACGTACTCTACGGAAAGCTCTTTGTTATGCAGAGCATTTCGGGCAGGTTTAGTGCTTTCACGTGATTATAAAAATATATGACCCATTTAGAGATTTCATCATGAATTTCTTTTTTTTCTTAACACATCAGCCACCTCTCACCGAGGCAGGGTGACCTGCCTGTCACTGTCTTGCCAGAGGCATACCTACATTACATTTAAAAAAAACTGCAACATATCAACACCCCTCATTCAGAGCACAAGCACTCAATTCTGGCTAAACGGTTTCCCTGAATCCATTCATAAATGTTACTTTGCTCACGCTCCAACAACACAGCAATTCACAAAAATCATTCGTCTCCACTCACTCCTATCTAACATGCACATGCAGTGTCCCATGGCCTGGTGGGAAAAGCTCTCGCTTCACAAATTACATTTAAGAAACCAGTAGTTCTGGTAAATAGTATTGATTTGGGGTGGACTGTATGGGTTTTATAACCAACTGAAAAAATGTGGTGGGGTCTACTGATATTTACATTCAATATAGTCATGGTGAATATTAATTAACTGTTTAATATTACCACTTACCATTTTCTCTCTGGAAGCCACTTAATGCAGATGGAACACCCACAACACCTGCCATACTATCTAGAACCTACACTGGCCAGCTAGTTCTACATAAAAAGACGGTTTATTTCTCTGTGAGGTGTGACCGCAACCCTTATTTCCTTCATCCACACAAAATTTCTTGATGTTCTGCCAATTTCTTATCCCCATTTCTTCAGCAGGAACATGTCACTATTTTTCAGTTGCCATTTGAGGTCTGTACCACATTAAGCCTCGGAAAATGCCTAATTTCTGGTGCAAATTACGAAGTGTCCCCACTCATTGAATTCAATATGGCGTCCCCTCTCTCCGCCCCGGCCGTCCCCAACACCCCTTCTTCACACAAAATTTCTCGAAGGGTCAAATCAGCATCATTTTAATACACAATTACAGTGGACCCTCGGATATTGGCCGTTCTGGGTATCGGCCAATTCAGATTTTGGCCGCTTTTTTGGCCGAAATTCTATCCTGGATTTCAGCTGTCAACTAGGAAATTGGCCATATTGGACACGTCTGCCTGCCACTTCGCCGTGTTTGTGAGTCAGTCTGGCTGTGTCTCGGTGAGTGAGCAAGGCTCCGTGCATTCATCCAAACATTTCGTTATAATCCATTGTTTTTTGTGGTTGTTGATTGAGTGCAACTGTGAAATAACCAGCCATGGGCCCAAAGAAAGTTCCTAGTGCCAGCCCTTTGGTAAAGAAAGTGAGAAACACGATAGAATTCAAGAAAGAAATTGTAGAGTGGTGTACGTGTGCTCGAGCTTGCCAGGATGTATGGGAAATCCAAATCAACAATCACTTCCATCCTGGCAAAGAAAGTAGAAATCAAGGAAGCTAATGTTGCGAAAGGGGTAAATATGCCAACGAAACAAAGATCACCAATAATCGAAGATGTGGAGAAGTTATTGTTGGTGTGGATCAACGATAAACAATTAGCGGGTGATAGTGTTGTGGAGTCGATCATTTGTGAAAAGGCAAGGCAGTTGCATGCGGATCTCGTGAATAACATGCCTGGAATGAGTGCTGCTGTTAGTGAATTTAAGGCCAGCAAAGGCTGGTTTCTGAGATTTAAGAAGCATAATGGCATACACAGTGTCGTATAGCATGGCGAGGCAGCAGGTTCAGACAAACGTGCGGCTGAAGAATTCGTGCATGAATTCAAGGAGTACGTAGAGGCTGAAGGATTCCTCCCCCAACAAGTGTTCAATTTTGACGAAACAGGCCCCTTTGGAAGAAAATGGCAAAGAGGACCAACATCGTGCAGGAGAAAAAGGCACTGCCAGGACACAAGCCTATGAAGGATAGGCTTACTCTTTTGTTCTGTGGTAACACTAGTAGGGATTTCAAAGTGAACCCTTTACTGTTGTATCACTCTGAAAATCCCAGAGTGTTCAAGAAAAACAATGTCGTCAAGAGTAAATTGTGTGTGTTGTGGAAAGCTAATAATAAGGCATGGGTCACAAGGCAAATTTTCATTGACTGGGTCCATGAAGTGTTTGGCCCCAGTGTGAAAAAATACCTCCAGGAAAATAAATTGCCACTAAAGTGCCTCCTGGTACTGGACAAAGCTCCTGTTTATCTTCCAAACTTGGTAGACCTATTGGCTGTGGAGTTAAGTTTTATAACAGTGAAGTTCTTGCCTCCTAACAAGACTCCTCTCATTCAGTCCATGGACCAGCAGGTCATTTCTAACTTCAAAAAGCTCTACACGAAAGCAATGTTTCAAAGGTGCTTTGAAGTGACCTCGGACACTGACTTGACCCTAAGAGAGTTCTGGAGGAATCCCTTCAATATTCTCCATTGCATAAGCCTTATAGGTAAGGCTTGGCAGGGAGTGACTTCCATGACTTTGAACTCTGCTTGGAGAAAATTGTGGCCAGAATGTGTCTTCGACAAGGATTTTGAAGGGTTTGAGGCTGACCTTGACCCTGTCGACCCTCTGTCTGTTGTGGAATCTATTGTGTCTTTGGGGGAATCCTGCCTGAAATGCCTAGGCATACTACTGGCCTTTTTGTAATAAGTATTTCATAAAATGTACAAATACCATAAAATATGTGAACCCCACTTTGTAATATTATCAGAAATAAAGAATTGGAATTGGAATTTTGAATTTGAATGGGGCTGGAGGTGAGTGGCGAGGATGTGGAAGAGTTGGTGGAGGACCACAGGGAAGAGCTAACCACTGAAGAGCTGCAACACCTTCATCTGCAACAGCAACAGACCACAGCTGAGGAAATTGGTTCAGAGGAGGAGGAAGAGAGAGGGAAGGATGTGCCTTCTTCAGCAATTAAGGACATTTGTGCAAAGTGGAGGGAGGTGCAAAGTTTTGTGGAGAAATACCCTGACCAAGCTGAAACAAGCCATATTTGCAACATGTTCAGTGACAAAACCTTGTCCCACTTCAGGCAAATCTTAAAGAGACGCCAGAAACAGAGCTCTCTGGACAGTGTTTTTGTGGAACAGGGGTCCAGTGACTCTCAAGCTGGTCCTAGTGCCAGTAAAAGACAAAGAAGGGAAGTAACCCCAGAGAGGGCTTTGATACCTAAAGTCCTTATGGAGGGGGATTCCCCTTCCAAACAATAATCAGTCGTCCCTCTCTCCTCCTCCCTGTCTTCCATATGCCAACAAGAGTCTTCAATAAAGGTATCATTGTTTTGTGTATGTAAAACTATAGTTAATCTTTAAAAAAAATTTTTTTTTTAATATTTGTGGGTGTCTGGAATGGATTAATTGTATTTACATTAATTCTTATGGGAAATATTATTTCGATTTTCGGCCTTTTCGGATTTAAGCCGACCTTCTGGAATGGATTACGGCCGATAACCGAGGGTTATCTCCTACATTGTATAATAAAAAGGTATTAAAAGGACCCCAATGGAAATAAGTCACTCTGTCTGACTTTTTTGGATTACCCTAGGTTCTCTACACATATGCCGCTATGCATGATAATCTATGTAAATGTATTTGTGTATCCCTGAATACTTAGTTAGTCTGCAATTTCGCCTGACTTGAAAGCGGCCATTAGTGTACAGCAATATTCCAGCATAAAGAGAACAAGCAATTTGAAGATAATCTTGGTGGATCAGGACCTTATCAACCAGGCTGTTACTGCTGGCTGCATGTAAACCGACATACGAACCACAGCCTGGCTGGTCAGGTACTGACTTTAGGTCCCTGTCCAGCGCCTTCTTGAAGACAGCCAGGGGTCTATTAGTAATCCCCCTTATGTATGCTGGGAGGCAGTTGAACAGTCTTGGGCCCCTGACACTTATTGTGTTGTCTCTTAGTTACTGCTTTTCATTGAGGGAATGTTGGATCTCCTGCTGAGTCTTTTGCTTTCGTAAGGAGTAATTCTCGTGTACAGGTTTGGTACTAATTAGGATTTTCCAAGTGTATATTGTCATGCATCTTTCTCGCCTTCATTCCAGGTTGTTGTTGTTGTTGATTCGCCGGTACTCTCCCGGCCCGGGTCTTTTCCAGATGGTGACCCGACCTTGGCTCGTCTTCGGAGAGTCGTGAGACCTATGTCTCCCATGGGAGGAGTTACAAGTATCTCCTCATCTTCGGGACCACTGTCCCCAGGCCTAGCCACGTTCCCCGCCCTCACGGGGCTCGTAGGGAGAAGCTAGGCCCCATGTCTGCCAGTTTCCACGACCCAGGGGGACCGGGGACCGTGGAAATTGCAGTCGTACGAGCTGCAGATGGTAGCAAGCTCTGGCTCTGGCACCTACTCCGCCCTAGAAGGGCTGGGCATGGTGTCTCTCCCTCGACTGCGCATTCCAGGGAATACAAATCAAGGGACTTCAACCGTTCCCAATAATTAGGTCAATTTTGTCCCCAAGATGCGACCCACACCAGTTGACTAACACCCAGGTACCTATTTACTGATAGGTGAATAGGGACGGCAAGTGTCTTAAGGAAACACGTCCTAATGTTTCCCCCCGTACCAGCGATCGACCCGCGGACCCCAGTGTGTGAGTTGAGTGCGCTAGCGATCGAGCTAAAGATTTAAAATTCTTCATGTCAGCATGGTACAATGTTTGTACAGAGATGAGTGACATTTAGGTCTGCATGCAGAGCATTTCGGGAAAACTTAAGCCTATCTTTAGATTAATAAGGCAATAACTAATTGATTTTTTAAGAATTAAGGAACACTTATATCACATCAGAGTTGCTTATATACAGCATATTTTCAGTGGTACAGGACATATATAAAAAGTGACACGTGTATAGTATTTAAGTAAGACAGCGAGCAGATTAAGAATACTACGAGTTTCTTGATAATAATAATAATAAATAATAATAATAATAATAATAATAATAAAGTCAGCGTTCACGACCTTCAAGGATTTAACATTTTGTGACTACAATAGTAATAGAAATTACATCTAAATATGCGTACTACTATTAAATCGTTCTAAAGTATACTTGGTTTAGTGTATTAATGTTGGTAGAATTACTGACAATATGTTAGGTAAAAGAACAAGTGTAACTAATGTAACATTTTATTATGTCAACATTTCAAACAAACTGATGTTAAGATAAATCTGAGTGTAGGCGATGCGTTACGCAAGTAAATATATAAATACATAAGCTTATTCAGGTACAATTACAATCTTTGGAAAATTACAATTGTCATACATAATAATGTGTAAATTACCTAGGACAACCCAAAAAAATCAGAGGAGGCAACTTATTTTCACTGGGGTCTTTGTAGCATCAGATCTTAGATACAGTAAAAAACAGTAATGATTATTATTATTAATTAAAAGCAAAATAAAGTTGATTAAATCAAACATATTAAACTGCATTTCTTTTTTTTCCATCGCGTTGGTATATTGTGCCATTGAACTCCAATTACAAAGTGATATGGTCCTAAAGATAAATAAAAAAAACGTTATTTTTTTTAAACAAAATTTGACTTTGATTTTGACTGATACAGCTGCCAAAAGCACCAGTTTTATACAGGATAATTTACATTTGATATAAATCCCTACTTCATTTACGTCACAAGTAAAAAAATATTGAATGTCATTAAAAACATAGGAAAATGAGTGTAAAAGTCATTATAGAGTTATATGGATGAAGATATATATAGCGGTTCCCTTGGCGCACGTTACTCCAGCACGTTGAGAGAAGCATGGAGAGAAATATTAATTTTAAGGCAAGTAACCTGAAGGGTGCTTCACTTTAAGCTCTCCTGGCGGAATCCTCATTACTTTCTTCATCTCCAGGCTTCCAGGTCTACTGATTCATTGGCAGCGTTGTCCTAATATTGTGTAATATGTGGTGGTTTTCTTCCCCGTTTACAATTTTGAAAATTCAATAACTGGATCCTGGGTGTAGGATAAAGCTTTATTTTGGCCCACAACGTCAGAATTTATGGATTTTTATGCAGATGTTCATTGTTTGCACTGAACACAATACATTCAAACATTGGTAGTAAAAGTAGCTTTATCCACGGGTAAAATAAGATTTATAATTGAAGGTCAGACATTTTATATTAAGTATTTAGGTACAATTATCATACACGGTATCATGTGTAAATTACCTAGGATAACCCCAGAACAAGTCAAAAGTGGCTTATTTCCATTGGGGTCCCCGTAATATCTTATTTCAAGCCTGACTGTTATAGTAGAAATATACATCACGGAATAAAGAGCTGTTTCATTGGTAAATCGTTATTTTTGGAGATAGTGGTAATGGTACTTTTTCTGATGTGGGCACTTCAATAAACTTACTATTGTGTCCAATCACAGCGATGTAAACAAAGATGCAGCGGACGTAAGCAACCCATGGCGGAGCAAGGTTAAGCTAAGTTATAATAATATTTCTACAAAGAAGGTGATACAACTGATACAACCCTAAGTAACATTCTTTATAGTAAGCCCTGGGTTACACAGCGCATATCAGGCTAATCTTGTCCCCCAGGATGTTACCCACAACAGTCATCTAACACCCAGGTATGATTATGATTACTTATACTGGGTGAACAGGAGCAGCAGGTGTAAGGAATCGTGCCCAACGTTTCACCCGTGCCAGGGATTGATGCCGGACACTCAGTGTGGGAGTTGAGGATGCTACACAAGGACCCCAATGAAAATAAGTCACTGACTTTTTTGGGTTATCCTAGGCAATTTACACTATGTATAATAATTGTACTTATATGTACCTGTGCCTGAATATATAAACTTATTTACCATTTGCACACCATAATACTGTCAAATGTAAAACTTGATCATTATTGTACAATTTAAACTATTTTTTCGCTTAAATCTCCCAAGAAGCAATATTCAGTTATTACCAAACTCTGCCTAATTTCCTTTCCTGTCATCATTTGTAAATTAGAGGTGAAAGTAATAATACTTTACACATACTGGTTTCTTAATTTTGGTAGTATGTTCCAAAGTTATATATGTATATTTTAACATCTGTTAAGAGTATGTGTTATGGCTAGTCCGAGATTGTAATTATTTATTTATTTGGGTTAAAATTTCATTTAGGGACTTTAGTTTTTTATTATGTAAATCTTTCAATATTTCCAAGTGGATTATGCAGTGGAGATGCACATACAGTGGACCCTCGCTATTCGAACACTCCAAAACTCACTCTCATTCCAGAATGCTGTTCAAGTGCTGTTACCAAACGAATTTATTCCCATAAGGAATGATGTAAATTAGATTAGTCCATTTCAGACCCCCAAAAATACACTTATAAAAGTACTTACAATAATGAGTTTTGGAGTGTTCAAATAGCGAGGGTCCACTGTACTTTGGGGTCTATGGGAACTCAAAAATAACTCGCTTGGATCAGTAGGGCCTCACTTGGATTATGCTGCTAAGTTTTGATCTCCTTACTACAGGGTGGATATAAATTCATTGGAGAACATACAGAGAAGGATGACTAAAATGATTAACTGTATGTATAAGGAATCTCCTCTCATTGAACTGTATTAGTGGATGATTGGCATAAACAAAAGCGATATTAATAAAATACTGAGGATATCGAATCGGGTAAGTACCAGGAATAACAGATTTAAGTTAGATAAATTTAGATTTAGAAAGGACATATGTAAGTACTGGTTTTCAGAATTGTCTGTGTGTGGAACAGTCTTCCGAGTAGGGTAATCGAGGCTGGGACCCTGGGTAGCTTTAAAAAGAGATTGGACCAATATAATGTGGGGGCTTGGTTTGATTGGTGTCGTGGGTACGGCAGTAAATTCTTGGGTAGTTTTGGGAAAGGGTGGTTTTGATAAGGACCTGGGCTAGTAGGCCTTCTGCAGTATTCCTCCATTCTTGTGTTCTTATATATCAAGGAATATATTGTGTATTTAAACAATTATGAATGGACGGTTATATGAAAAGTTGTTATTATTAGTGTTAAGCCAAAGACTACCATGGATGAAGATAGTTTGCCCTAATACAGTAGTATTTATATTGCAGAGCATGGATTCTGAACGAGAAAAGTTTCGTACATACATTGAAAAATCAGGGGTCATGTCTGCATTGACTGATGCTCTTGTACATCTCTACGAAGAAACTGAGAGGCCTCCTGATGCCCTCCAATACATCAAAAGCACTCTAGGCACAAGATCAGCTGATGGTGACCGGATACGGATGTTTGAGGAAAAGGTGATTGCTTGTGATCTTGTACAGCAAGTATTATATAAAGGCTTGGGGTTATATATGCATTTTTGATCAAAACATTTGTTAGAATGAGAATCTCACAAATTGGTGCCTCTTCAAGGGGGGCTCCTTGCTGTGGTGAAGAGGCTCTTGGTCTGAGGAATTGGACCTTTTGGTCTTCTTCCTCAGACCGAACCATTACCCCCAATCCCCCCTCCCTTTTCCCATTTTCCCCATCCTCCCTTTTCCCTTTCCTCCTCTCCCTCCCTCATCCCTCCCTTATTTCCTTCCCATTTTTAACCTGGGAGCTTCCTCCACGGGCATTCTAGTTCCTAGGTAGGGGAAGGGTACGTGGTCCATCCCATTCCGTTGAGGTCCTTGGTGGTGGTGTAGTTTGCCGTGGAATCTGGATCGCCTGGGGATGTCCCGTTCCCTCTCCGGTCTCCCGGGAGTGGCCTTGGGTCATCTTTCGGGCGACGGGTGTATCTCTGGAGGCCACCTTTCGGATTCCGGGGGTGGTGGCCGAAGGCGGTATGCTTTGGAGTGATATCCGGCCGCCTCTTTGTCCGCCGAGGTGGCTCGGTGGATGTGAGGTTGCTATCCCGGATTGCTGGTTTACTGGCATGAAGGGTAGGGTATGGCACGGGTTCCATGCAGCATCTGCACTACTTGCGGTGTTGAGGTCCTCTTGGGCC
Organism: Cherax destructor; assembly: GCA_009830355.1. NCBI lineage: Eukaryota > Metazoa > Arthropoda > Malacostraca > Decapoda > Parastacidae > Cherax > Cherax destructor. The sequence goes on along the minus strand of WNWK01004550.1, from coordinate 33,463 downwards.
GGAGGGGATTTACGCCCTTCCATTCCTCCTAGGAGCTATTCCTCCACGTTCCCCTTTTTTTATTCTTTTTTTTTATTTTTATTTTCTTTTCTTTCTTTTTATTTTCTTTTCTTTCTTTTTTTTTCTTAAAAATAAAAGAAAGAAGTAACCTAACCATGGCTGACCCAATCCATGAACCCAATACCCCGGGCCCTTCTTGATACCGCACCTAGTCCTGACCCTACCTCATTCCCGGACAACTTTTCGGACAACTCTAATACCCCTGTACCTTCTTGCTGGTGCCTGCTCGTCACCTGCTTCAGGTACTGGGGTTCCGACCGCCCTTTGACGTATCTGACCTTCGCCTCTCTGACCTTGATTCCGGCCCCTCGACGGTGCGGCAATTTTCGAATCGCTAGCCCGTCCCCCCATCGGACCACCCCCGGTCCCACATCCAAACGACCACGACCCTTACATGACGATTCGACTCTTCCTTCCGTTCATCTCAGAAACGCCTAGCACGTCGCGCACTCCCCTTAGATACTTTGTTTCACACTCCTCAATGGACAAAGTTTTTTACTCAGAACCGACTACTCCAACTACCTATCTTTCCGATCATAGTATTGGTAAGCTCCCTACGCCATGTAGGCAAAGATATCTCTTTTCACGCTCCTCAAGAGCGGCACCGCATCATCACGGTCCAGAATGCTGGCCAAGCTCGCGATCTTTCCCTTCTTACGACCAT